>ML776774.1:729360-745997 GCA_009831015.1 Picea engelmannii
CTGCAACCTTTGAATGAGAGTCCACACTTTTTCTTCATTCTTCCATTCATCCCTTGCTTCTATTATCCAATCGGGTTGGATGATCGAGATAGCACAGAGAAAGGCCTCAACATATTCATCCTTTCTTGAGAGTGCATCTGCCATGACATTTTTCTTCCCTTTTTTATAGACGATTTCAAAATCATAACCCAATATCTTGGTCACCCATTTTTGTTGTTCTTTTGAAGATATTCTTTGTTCCAAGAAGTATTTGAGACTATCATGATATGTTTTGACCTTGAAGTGCCTACCTATTAGGTAAGGACGCCATTTCTTCAATGCATGTAGTATTTCCATCATTTCCTTCTCATAAATGGGTTTGTGTAAGTCATTTCCCTTGAGTGGTTGACTTTCAAAAGCCAGGGGCCTTCCTTCTTGCATTAGGATAGCACCAATTCCATTTCTTGAGGCATCACATTCCACAATAAAGGTTTTTCTTAAGTCTGGAGTGGTCAAGACAGGAGCTTTGCACATCACCTCTTTAAGTTTTTCAGAAGATTTAGTTGCCTCTAGATTCCATGAAAATGAATCCTTCTTAGTTAGTGTCGTTAAAGGAGTTGTTATTCTTCCATAGTGCCAAACAAACTTGCGGTAGTAACCTGTCAAACCCAAAAATCCTCTAAGATTCTTCAATGTTTTGGGAATTGGCCAGTCCATCATGGCCTTAATCTTGTTAGGGTCTACCTTGACACCTTCATGAGATACAATATGACCCAAATACTCTACCTCATTCACCCCAAAGAAACATTTGGATGGTTTGGCATATAGTTGTTGCTCCTTTAGTAGTTATAGCACCTTGTCAACATGTCACACATGATCCTCCCAAGACTTGCTATAGATTAGTATATCATCAAAAACTACTAACACAAATATTCGAAGGAAGGGCTTGAAAATGGAATTCATCAACCCTTGGAATGTGGAAGGTGCATTTGTAAGGCCAAAAGGCATGACCAAAAATTCGTAATGGCCTGCATGAATTTGGAATGTTGTTTTTGGGATATCTTCTTCCTTCATTCTAATATGATGATACCCTGAACGGAGATCCAACTTTGTGAAATAGATTGCCCCATGTAGTTCATCTAACAATTCATCATTGAAGGGAATGGGAAACTTATCTTTAATAGTGATCTTTTTGAGCTCTCTATAATGTAGACACATACGCCATGAGCAATATTTCTTGAATACCATTACCACTGGTGCAAAGTACGAACTTTGGCTAGGTCTAATAATGCTAGCCTCTAACATTTCTTCAACCATGCGCTCAATTTCACTCTTCTGAGCATAAGGCTATCTGTATGGCCTAATGTTAGGAGGAACACTCCCAGGAATTAGGTGAATATCATGATCATGATTTTGAGTGGGTGGAAGACCTTTGGGAATATCTTCAAATACTTTGGAATGCTTATCATTGATCCCTTGGAGATATAGGGGGATAGATGGCCTAGATGTTTGAACATATAGTGAGCATAGTTGTGCAATTACACCTTGATGCCCATTTTTCAATAATTTTGTCATGCCATTGGAGCTTATCACCTTACTGAGTTTCCCTGGGATACCTCTTAACTCAATTTATTTTCCTTCCAATGAAAATTTCATGAAAAGTTCTTGAAAATTAAAAGTTGTTGCTCTTAATGATTGTAACCATTGGATTCCTAGTATGACATCAGCACCACCCATAGGTATAGAAATCATTGGATTATTCATTACATATTCTCCCATAGTAAGATTGATCTTATTGCATTTTCTTGAGCAATTGATAGTTCTTCCATCTGCAATCATTACTTGAAACTCTGGTGTTGGATATACAAAGCAATTGAGAGCTTTGGCTAATTTATAGTGAATGAAATTATGAGCACTACCAGAATCAATTAGGACTATTACCTTTTTATTTTTGATATATCCTTCGATCTTGAGGGTTTGAGGAGTTCTAATTCCATCCAATGCATTACACGATATCGTGGGAGTCAACTCTTAAGAAGAAATCACGACTTCATTTTCATCTTGAGATGGTTCATGTTATTGTTCTTGTTCTTCTTCTTCTTCTTGTTCTTCTTCTTGTTCTTCTTCCTCTTCACAATATATGTAGAATAATTTCTTCTCACCACACTTATGTCCCGTACTGTACTTGTTGTCACAATTAAAGCATAAACCTTTTTCTTTTCTTTCCTCCAATTGTTGAGGTTTCAACCTGGTAGGTTGAGGTATTTTAGAAGAAGGAAGATTATTCTCTCGATAGATGTTAGGAGTGGCCATAGCCATATTTTTACTTTCAACATTTCTTTCCACCCTAAATGCATTCTCCAATGATTTGGGTTCCCAAAGACGAACCTCATGTTGAATGTTATCCCTTAAAGTTCTTATGAATACATCAATCAAGTGCTCATCTGGAATATATGTTACCTTTATATTCAATATTTGGAAGTTCTCAATGTGCTTTGTAACTGAACCCTTTTGCTTGAGATTTATCAATTGGCTAAAGAAGTTATTTCTCCTTGTATCCTCATAGTGTGTTATCATTTCTTCTGTGAAAATTGTCCAAGTGACGAATGATTTGCGAGAACAAAGCCATCGATACCACACAAATTGATTGGGTTCTAAATATAAAGAAGCAATCCATACCTTTTGTGTATGTGGCACATTATGTAGATCAAAGAATTGCTCCATCTGAAGTATCCATGTGATTTGGTCCTTGCCATCAAACTTCCTCATGTCGATCTTAGGAAAGTGGTTGGTCTTCAACCCAAATTTAGGGTTTCTCCATTCTTGATTCATCTTCCTTGTTTCCTCATCATGAATTTCATGGGATACATTTTTACTTTCAAGTGTCCTCTCTATTAGGAAAATTTTCAATCCTTCCATGATCTCCCCTTTTAAACCATCCATCTTAGTATTTATTGAATCCCTCGTCTCTTGTAATTCATCTTTTGTTATTGTCTTCTTTTGTAAATCATTTATGTCCCTACGCATTTCTTCACCTTCATCAAGAGTCCAATTAGGACTATCTGGAGGCTTATTTGGTGTATAAGTTCCCTATTTTGGTGGCATGTTGGCCAAGTATCACTTTAAACCTTGATTTTGAGGTGGTTCTACTAGACAATCTTCCTTTTATTGTATATCCAAAATTTTGTCCCTTCTGGGTATGAAATTTTATTTTTTGTAGTTCTCTGATATTTCTTCTCTACAATTCCACAGGTCTGATCAAAATTGGATGTGCCAAGTGGAATTTACGGTAACTTGCCCACAACTTGTTGATTTTTGGCCTTTCCAGGAGATCTCACTTGTATAGTGTGCCCCGCACAAAATAATTGATATAAACTTCTGAAAATCATACCAGAAATAATACAGATTGTCCATTATCAAATGAAACAAGTCTCACTCAATTTGGATACTCTAGGAAGAAGTTATGATTGTTTTACTCGGAAAACATGCTTGAGACTAGTCAATAGGACTAGTCAGATACCCTATCTTCCACAAGGTGTATCTACAAATGTAAGATGACCCAGAAGATGAAATGTTTACCACATATACCTTACTAATTTTTGTGAATATCCTCCATATTTTAGGGTCTGAAACGTTACAGAAAAAAATTTATATCGAAAATTCCGCAATGACTCAATTCAGGATGATTCCAGAACCCTACCTTACACAGGTTGTATCTCTGAAATTATAAGGCCTCAGGTGCTGAAAGTTTTACCCAGCGTACCTTGATCCATCTAATAAATATCCTCCAAGTCGTTCCTTTTGAAACATTGTAGAAAAACAATTGTAGAAAAAATTCCAAGGTGTCTCTATGTAGCAGCAAAACCCCAAGACCTTGAGCTCGGATACCATATGTTAGGAACCAAATATAAATATAGAATA
Organism: Picea engelmannii; assembly: GCA_009831015.1. NCBI lineage: Eukaryota > Viridiplantae > Streptophyta > Pinopsida > Pinales > Pinaceae > Picea > Picea engelmannii. Next base: position 733,261 of record ML776774.1, read on the forward strand.
GAAAAACCTCAGAATAAGTACTCAACGCCTTGAAAAAAAGATAATTTCAGGTAATAAGCCTCTTCGAGGGGGCAACCTCCTTATACCCCACATAAATGTCCAAATACAATATGATTCCAAATGAAAATGTCTCCTTGGTATATATAGGAGACTAGGAGGCACAATTACAACTAATGGACTAAAGCCGACATAAATAAAATAAAATTACTAATGTAATATGCCCCAATTAAGGGGTAATGAGCCAATATTTAGGTCTTAACACATATGGCACTAGCCACGTATGTAATTTCAAGAATATTCTAGAAGGTATAAAAGCCTATCACAATTGAGGGTTGAGGAAGTCAAAAACCTATCCCTGGATGGCTATCGGGCTATGTTTAATATCGAGTCATTAGGAAGAGAATGGGATCCATTCTTTTGCATTGTATCTGTTGGTTGTGGAGCCTAATTATCTTCTTTATTCAGAGGTTTTTGGTTTTTCAGCCATTTTTATACCCCATGAAGACTTTACACCCCGGAAGAATGTACACTCCTCCACGCGGGGGAGTGCAGAGGGGGGTTACCCCTTCTACGGGGTCGGGAGGAAAGTGGGCCCCTAGAGGGGGTTCGAGGGAGAATCCCCCGAAGGAAAAAAATTCTTTTAAATGTATATTGTAATTTCATTGTAAATCTGGCTCGTTCATTATAAGGTTGCAAATCTGACGGTAGAAGTTATGTTAGGGTTTTTTTCCCTAGAAGGAAACCCTCTTTTATGAGGGAAATGTATTGCGGCTATGTATCATTGTGAATATTGTATTCTGAGTGAGGATTTTATGAGAGAAAGAGAGGAAGTTACAGTGGGTGTGATGTAGGTTGTATCCCTTCATTTGTTGGATAATAATAAAGGAAGGACCTGGCAATTTCTCTAGTGGACGTAGCCCACACTAGGTGAACCAAATATATCTGTGTCTCTATTGTATTGTGTATCTTCTGTGTTTTATTTCAGCATTTTTTTTATTTTATTGCTCTATGATCCTATTTTTCTAACAATTAGTATCAGAGCAAAAGGTAACTCGCGGGAAAAGAGGTTTCCTGGTTCAAGTGGGAGCAATGGCGGAAGATGGAAAGTTTAGGGTCGAGAAATTTAACGGTCAAAACTACTAGTTATGGAAGATGCAGATGGAATATTATTTATATCAGAAGGATCTATTCCTACCATTGGGTGGAATAGCAAATAATTCGACGGCCATGAAGGATGAAGAATGGGAGTTTCTTGACATAAAGGCACTAGAAACGATAGGGTTGATCCTTGCAGTGTTTATGGCTTTCAATATTTCGAAAGAAAAGACAACAAAGGAGTTGATGGATGCATTGGCTAAACTGTATGAAAAAAACTTAGCGTCCAATAAGTTATTTCTAATGAAGAGATTATTTAATACGAATATGTCAAAAGGTGGTTCTGTTGCAGATCATTTAAATGAATTTAATACGGTTACTAATCAACTAAGTTATGTTAAAGTGGACTTTGTTGATGAGGTCAGGGTTGTTATAATCCTGTGCTCATTGCCAGAAAGTTAGAACAGCTTGGTCATGGTTGTAAGTAAATCTATCTCTAATTCAAACACTTTAAAAATTTATGATGTTGTTGGTGTTATCCTTAGTGAGGAAATGTGACAGAAAAGCATAGGTGATACATCAGGTAATTCGTTAAACATGGAGAAAAGGGGAAGACAAAAGGATAGAGTAAAGGGCTCAGGGAACTGCAGGAATTCTAGGAAGGGCATATCCAAATCCAGATTTGGAAAGATAAAGTGTTGGAATTGTGGGAAGAAAGGACATCTAAAGTAATATTGCAGAGTTCCAAAGAAACAAAGAGATGGACAGCAGGAGAAAAATTAGGAAGCAAATGTAACAGGTGATGTGTTACAAGATGCTTTGATTCTTTCTGTAGATAATATTTCTAAGTCTTGGGTATTATATTCAGGGGCTTCATTTCATGCCACACCCCATAGGAAACATTTTCTAGATTATTTTCAAGGTGATTTTGGACAGGTTCATTTGGGTGATGATGCACCATGCAAAATTGTTAGAGTGGGAAAGGTAAAAATAAACCAAAGCAATGGAAACCAATGGTTGTTGAAAGAGGTAATGCATGTTCCAAATATAAGAAAAAAACTAATTTCAATAGGGAAGTTGGAAAGTGAAGGTTGTATATCCATATTTACAGATAAGGTGTGGAAGGTCACCAAAGGATCATTAGTGATAGAAAAAGGAGAGAGGGTAGGTACATTATATTTATGTACTGGCAATACTGACTCTTCTATATATTTAGCTTCTATAGGAGTGGATACAACATTGTGGAATCATAGGCTTGGACACATGAGTGAGAAGGGGATACAGATACTTCACAAAATAAATTTTTTGCCTGATATTAAAAAAATTGATTTGGATTTCTATGAGCATTGTGTTTATGGAAAACGGAAGAGAGTCGGATTTCCCAGAGTCGAAAAAGAAAAGAAGAGTGAAAGGTTAGAGCTTGTGCATACAAATGTATGGGGACCATCCCAAGTATCATCTCTTGGTATATCTCATTATTATGTTACTTTTATTGATGATGCAACTAGAAAAACTTGGGTTTATTGCATTCGACAAAAATTTGATGTTTTTGATACTTTTAAGAAATGGAAAGCTTTGGTTGAGAATGAGACAGGAAGAAGGTTGAAGTGTCTCAGATCAGACAATGGAGGTGAATATTGCAACAAGGAATTTGATGATTATTGTTCATACCATGGGATTCGTAGAGAGAAGACAGTTCCAACAACACCACAAGAAAATGGTGTTTCATGAAGGATGAATAGGACAATCATGGAGCATGCAAGGAGTATGAGATTGCATGTTGGTTTGCTCTTACAGTTCTGGGCAGATGTTGTAGATATTTTTGTTTACTTAATAAACAGAGGAACTTCAATCTCTTTGTATGGTATAATTCCAGAGGAGGCATGGACAGGTAAAAAGGTAAACTATTATTTTTTGAAGACTTTCGGTTTTCAATCATTTGTCCATATTGATAAAGAAAATAGGACAAAGCTTGAGGCAAAATCCAAGAAGTGTACTTTTATTGGATTCGGTGTTAATGATTTTGGTTATCGCTTATGGGATTATGAAAATAACAAAATCATTAGGAGTAGAGATGTCATATTCAATGAGAAGGTCGTGTACAAAGATCAGTTGCAGGGAAAGAAACAGGAAAAAGAAAAACCAGAATACACAGTGCTTGATGAGATCACTAAAAAAGAAATTCCAAAGGTACCAGAAAATCAAAATGTACAACAATAGGATCAATAGGTACCTCAAACTCCTACAAATGTTGTTAGAAGATCTACCAAGTTAATTAGACCTCCTGAACGATACTCTCCTTCATTGTATTATTTATTGTTGACTGATTTTGGTGAACCAGAATGTTATGAAGAGGCAATGCAGGTAGGCACCAAAAAGAAGTGGGAGAAAGGCATGAAAGAGGGAATGGATTCAATGGTAAATAAGTAGACTTGGGACTTGGTTCAGTTGCCTATAGGAAAAAGGGCATTTCATAATAAATGGGTTTACAAGTTGAAGGAAGAAGATGGAGGAAAAAAGCGGTACAAGGCTAGACTTGTTGTAAAGGGGTTTGCACAAAATAAAGGTATATATTTTGATGAAATATTTTCTCCTATTGTTAAAATGACTTCAATTAGGACTATTTTAAGTCTTGTGGCAGTAGAATATTTTCATCTTGAACAGTTAGATGTAAAAATAGATTTTATCCATGGGTATTTGGAGGAATATATTTTTATACAACAACCATAGGGGTTTGAGGTCAAAGGGAAGGAGAATTTGGTATGCAGGTTGAAGAAGAGTTTGTATGGTGTAAAGAAATCTCCAAGGCAGTGGTATTTGAATTTTGACAGGTTTATGACAGAATAGGATTATAGTATATGTCATTATGATCACTATGTTTATTTTAAAAAGATAAAAAATGGAAGCTATATTATCTTGCTATTGTATGTAGATGGCATACTTGTTGCAGGGTCTAATATGCAGGATATAAATGTGCTCGAGAAGAAATTAGATAATTCATTTGCGATGAAGGATTTGGGTGTTGCAAAGAAAATCCATGGTATGAGAATAACAAGAGATATGAAAAATCACAAATTGGCATTGTATCAGGGTGAGTACATAGAGAAGGTGTTGGAGAGGTTTAGAATGCAGAATGCAAAATCAGTTAGTACACCTTTGGCCAGCCATTTCAAATTAACTAAGGAAATGTGTCCCAAGACACATGAGGAGATAGAATACATGTTCAGGGTCCTTTATTCATTAGTAGTTGGCAGCTTGATGTATGTGATGGTTTGCACAAGACCGGATATTGCACATGCAGTAGGAATTGTGAGCAGGTATATGAACAATCCAAGTAAAGAACATTGGGAGGTAGTAAAGTGGATTCTCAGGTATTTTAGAGGTACTTCTACTCATGCATTATGTTTTGAAGGTTCAGACATTGTTCTCCAGGGATATGTTGATTCAGATATGGTAGGTGATAAAGATAACAGGAGGAGCACCACATGGTCTGTTTTTATTGTAGGTGGAACAACAGTAAGTTGGATTTCGAAACTGCAAAAGGTGGTTGTACTTTCAACAACAAAGGAAGAGTATGTTGTTTCTATAGAGGCTAGTAAAGAGATGATTTGGTTAAAGAGGTTTATGGAGGAATTGGGAAAGAAGCAAGAGAATAGCAGGTTGTACTGTGATAGTGAGAGTGCCATTCATCTTGCAAAGAACTCAGCCTTCCATTTGAATACTAAGAATATACAACTCAGGTACCATTTCATATGATCTGTCTTCGAAGATGGACATTTGAAGTTGGAAAAGCTACACACTAGCTAGAATCCTGCAGACATGTTAACAAAGGGAGTAACCAGGGAGAAATTGAGTTCTTGCTCAGTTTCAGTTGGTCTTCGAGAATGAAGATGAAGATGAGAAATTTTCCAAGTCTAAGAAGGATCATAGTATAGCATATATAACAATGGTAGAGTTGTTGAGATTAGTCTCCAAGTGGGAGATTGTTGGTTGTGGAGCCTGATTATCTTCCTGATTCAGAGGTCTTTGTTTTTCAATCTTGTTTATACCCCATGAAGACTTTACACCTTGAAATAATTTACACTCCTCCACGCGGGGTAGTGCAGAGCAGGGTTACCCCCAATCATTATAAGGTCGAAGATATGATGGTAGAAGTTATGTTAGGGTTTTTTCCCCTAGAAGGAAACCCTCTTTTATGAGGTAAATGTATTGTGGCTATGTATCATTGTGAATATTGTGTTCTGAGTGAAGAGACTGTGAAATAAAGAGAGGAAGTTACAGCGGGTGTGTTGTAGGTTGTATCCCTTCATTTGTTGGATAATAATAAAGGAAGGACCTGGCAATTTCTCTGGTGCACGTAGCTCACACTAGGTGAACCACATATATTTGTGTCTCTATTGTATTGTGCATCTTTTGTGTTCTATTTAAGCATTTTTTTTATTTTATTGCTCCGCGATCCTTTTTTTCTAACAATATCTTCTACCATAGCCGAGCAAAACATCTAAGATTGGTATTCTATGAGCATAATAGAGGAGTAGAGATTTTGTAGCAGCCATACAAGCCATAGGTCAAAGGAAACTCCACAAAGAGTGCATCTTTATTTTTACTTGCATCATTTCTATACCATGGAAAAAAGAGCAAAGCAACCTCACCTTCTAGCTCGATTTTCTCTCGTGTTGGGTTTCCCAGGTCATATCTTGTGTTTATCTATGGATGGTGTGTGTATTTATTTTTTCTCTCTATTTTTAAAATTTGAACTATTTCATACGTTTTTTTTAAGAAGAAAACCAGTAATAAAGAGTCATGTATCTAAAGGAAAAATAACCTTAATAGTAAAGATTTTGGTTATTTATCATATGTGTTGTGACGCATTGTTCCAGTGAAATATCCACGATGGTTTACAAATCAAGATTTGACTGAAATGGCCATATCTTAGGAAAACGGAAACCTTTTTGAGTGAAACAAAAGGAATTACTAACTTAAATGAGTGCTCCATATGCAATGGAATAGTCCTCTTAGCCAAGAAATGTATGGAAATGGTAGAAACCAAATATGCAGCAATATGACTTCATGACCTCAATCTACAATGGGAGTGGGTCTTCAAATGTTCTTTGATACCATGTTTGAAAACACAAGTATTCCAATAAAGGATGAACACCTTCAATAACCACTCACACAACGAGATCAAATATCAACACACTGATGTTTTGACATGGTAAAACCCCTATGGGGAAACATCCATGGCCCTGGCCAATGTGGGCACTTGGAGCAATTTATTAAGGCAAAAGCAAAATGTTACAGAGATATTTACAAGAGATTTTATCACAATCAATCATTGGCAAATGACCCTCCATGATATTTAAATAGAGATCATGGACCCATCGGGTGTTAAGCCATGGATCAATGTAGCTGTTAAGATCGAGGAGAATATGATCCATTGGATCACTCTATGTCAAGAACATATCATGACCATCAGATTACCTAACTATAAATGCATACTAAAGAAACACAGTATTATCTAATGACATATTATACCAAGTTGATCTTAACTAACTCCTAAGTGTCTAAATATCCTAACATGCCCATATTTCTAGGTGATCATGTTTGACGATCATCGCACATGCTCTAACTAACTTAATATTAAGGACCAATATTGCAACCAATGTACAAAAAGGAACTTGAAGGACAACCTTATTTGGTCATTTAATCTCCTCTATTCTTGTATAATTATGTACAAGATAAAACATAAAAGAATTCATTTGCATTTACATTTACATTTGAATCAAGTAAGTTATGGGACAACATAGAATTCAAAGAGTTTTAGCCCGTAAATTTGTGCTTGGTCTCTCCTCTTCTTCTCTCTTAGATTTTAATCTTCATGAAGTCAGTCTCACACAATCACTATCACATGACTAGAATCCCAACATTCTTGCAATGCTTTGATTCTTAATAATTTTGTATCTATTATCTATGTCAAAAATAATACATACATTTGAGAAATCTCTATATTTTGGTTTCATTTCCTATTTTATGGTTATTACATTATGTTATTGTTCCTATATTATGAAAATATGTTGATTCTCTATATTTTAGTGTCCAAACACTCTTGTTTCTATCATGCACTTTACTCATATATTATTCAAATATCTTCCACGTTGCATTGAAAAAATGTCTTGTTACACTTTCAATATTGAAATATTGCTCATGTTAATTGACCGTTGTTCGTGATAGTTCCCTATCACATCATTTGCATCACAACCAATTTGGGTTCTTTATCTGCAATCCAACCAAGTCATACAATTCAACTAGACTCCTCACATATTAAAGGATAATAGAGTCTTGATCCTAACCTTATCTTAGTTTAATGGTATAAGAGAAAATATGCGCTCTACCTACCTTCATTTTCCATCTACAAGTACTTTTTGGTTTGACACTCAACTTGGATGTTTGTTTGGGAAGTATTCGAGTACTAGAGGCAAAAGGTCAATTCTACTACAATTCACCCTTTGACATGCTCAACGTGACCAAAATTGGTATATAACACTTCATAAGTAGCATAAGGAAATGTTCAACCAATTTGTAGAATTGTTACAAAGGTTTGAGTCCCAAATAAGGCCAATCACATCCATGTAGCTTGGATCGGCATTATCTAGTCAAAAAAATCCCTTTAAGGAAAATATTGAACATCACATTATTTTGTTCGGGAAAATTGATGTTAAAGAAATCAATCAAGTGGTTTAACACTCTCCAAACATATTTAAACAATGACAACATCAATGATGTAGAGAAGATCCATCTCGCAACCATGAAGATTTCATTAATTGCCAAATCTTGGTAGAAATCGCATAGTCTATTGTGTGAAGAATGTTGGGTATAAAAGTCCCAATTTTTGCTTTAAGAACCCTTTTATTTTCTATGAAGGCGAGCATGAGGTGAGTGTTTTCTTAGTCATTGGGTCAACTATGGAAAGAAATAGAAACATATAAGTTGTAAGATAATAAAAAAATTGTAACTAGCTATGGAAAAGAGAAGCTATGCTTTGATTAATCTATCGAAGAAGGAAAAGGATGTCGAATAATTGTAACAAGAAAAACTTAGATAAGTATCTCATGAATATTTTTGTTTAGAGTGGGATTTTTCCTTGGTTCTTGAAGATTTTCCAGCTAGAAAGACCAATGTTCATTAGATTCAATATTGTCACTCTCTTGTTTGATAATGAATATATTTCATTGATGCAAATTATTACCGTTAATTTATGATAATGGAATGATGAAAACTTAATAAAACAGTAAATGTATTTAATAACATATAATATTCTTTGTTCCATGATAAATTTTAGGGTACAAAATGTGTATATATACACGTAATTGGGTAAATTCACGTCTCTTTATGCAAAAGATCGTGACTTTACGTTTTAATTAATTTTAAGCGTAATATACAAAAATATATATTACAAGTCATCCCTCCTTGAAAAGATTTGTCCTCAAAGCATGGGCAAGGACGAATGTTCAGATATAAACACCTCATCTTCCCAAGTAGCTTCATCTTCAGGCAGGTTCTTCCATTTGATCAGATACTCATTAATGTTTCTAGAATGTAGGAATTTGGTTCATACTTTGAGGATGCCTTCAGGAATTAAAATTAACCTTCCTTCTTCATTTAAAAGAGGAAACTATGTTTGTATATGGACGGTAGGACCTAGGTTTTTATTCAAATGAGAAACATGAAAAACGTCATACAATTTCCCTTTATTTGGAATATCAAGGGTGTAAGCAAATTGTCCAACTCTCTTTTGAATTTGATAGGGTCCATAAAACTTAGGATCCAGTTTGTATTTCTTGTAATTTTTAAGAGAAATTTTCTTGTAAGGCTGCAGTAAAACAAATATCCAATCGCCTATCATAAATTCTCTGTCATTTCTTCTTTTGTCAGCTTGTTGTTTCATTCGGTTCCTTGCTTGTTCAAGGTGAAATTTAAGAGTGCGTAGAACTTCATATGACGCGGCTAGATAGTCTTTCACGACAGGAACCTTACAATTGATAACATACTCCTTAATAGAGGGAGGTGGATGTTGGGATCGTGATTTGGTTAATTAATGATGTTCATTAAATCCTTTTTTACCTGTATTATATGTGTATTTAACTATTTTGAAGAAGTTTTGAAGGATTTTATATCAAATTGTCATAGCTTTATACCAGGTATGTGCAATTGATGTTTTTTTATGGTTTTAAGTTTAATTCAGTTCAATTTAATGATTATGAGAAGCCAATGCACGATCTATGTGTCACAGGGAAAATTTGCAATGCGTTTTTCCATCCAGTAGCTCATCCGGTACTCCATCTGGCACCACGTCTAATACTTCATCTGGCACTGTGCTCGACATTGCATCCAGCACTAAAAATGTGGGCGAGTTGGCGGTTGTTATATCGACAGCCTGTGTTGGGCGAATCAGTGACATGGGTTTTGTTCACCCTCGTGGCCTCCAGCTATTGAGCTCTTGACATCTTAGATTAAGCTGTTATGTTGAGCGTTGAGTGTCTCATTCAGTTTCTAGAAGCCAAAGGCAGCTATAGCGTATTTAATGGAATTCACCATTTTTAGAAGAGGTTGACCCTTCCAGTGGTCGATCTCTCGAATTTTTACTATTATAAATACCACAGTAGTGGTCAAACAAAGTGTTAAGAATTGCTAGAATCATTTTGTTGTGTAAACTCAGACATTTCCACAAACTTGTGCTAGACTGCGTGTTTTATTTAATGACCAGAATCGTGTGATTTAGCTCACGTTTTGTTGTTGAGGAGTAGCCACGACCTGTTGGGGGGGGCACCAATGGACTGGGTGAATAATTAGATAGATAGTTTGTATATTTCAGTTGTGCAATCATCATTTCCTTCATTTTATGTTATATGTGTTTTTATCATTTTACATACTCTGTGTTTGTTGTTCATCATTTAATTGTTAAATTTCCTTTTTGTAGGTTGCTTGTAGGAGGTATTTGTTAATATGTTGTGTCTTTTAATCGTTAGTAAATAGCTTGCAAGCTACTAGCTTTGTTGTGTGTTAAATGCTAATTTGAATTTCTGCAAGTTGAGATAGAATAGCTAAAACAGCGTGTTAAGTTAATACAGAGTATGGAGTTTCTTTGGCAAAGTTTCGATGGATGAATAGTTGCTAGTTTTGATTTTAATTCTCAGTTTGCTTATCAATTTTGTTGTAGTATGTTGAGGTAGAAGTAGAATTTAAATTATTTGTTTATAATCATTTTAACTTTCAATTTGAATTGTTAATAATAGGATTAGCCTGGTTTATTTTATGAAATTTCCATTCTAGATTTAAATTGCAATTTTAATTAGAAGTTTGAGGTTAAGTTAAGTTGTTAGTTATGAGTTTCTAATCATATGAATTTCCTTAAGTTACCATAAAAGTGCATTTGAATTAAGTAGAATAGTGTTTTCTTATTATTGATGATTAATGCATAAATTGAGAGATCACATGGATTTTCCGTGATAGTTGATATTTCTTCTATGATGGCTAAGCTCTCGTTAGATTGCTTGATTCATACTTTTCATTTCTCCATAGAAGTTAATATTGAAATTATTCCTCTTGAGTTATCACTAATCGTTAGATTCCATCGTGATGTCATAAGACATCGAAGACATAATCATCATATTTGAAGTTTCTTGTTATTGTAGCTTAAGAATAGTTGTTGATTAATCTTTGAATATTGTCATCATGCTTTTAGTTAAATAGGTTGAGATTTCCCTATGCAGATTAGAAGTAATTATGAGTTTTATCTTAAGAATATAGTTCACTTGCTCAATAGTTTTGATTAGTTACATGTTGAATAGTTTTGATTAGTTTACTTGCTAAATAAGTTTGAATAGGTTAGTTGTTTGCTTGTTTACTTGTTTACTTGCTTACTTGTTTACTTGTTGTTGCTCATTAATTTGAATAGATTGAATAGATTAATTTGTTGTTGATATTTCTCATTAAGTTGAATAGATTAAATAGATGGATTTGTTTTTTCTCATTATATTAAATAGGTTAACTTGTTCAAAGTAGGGTTTTCATTTGCTTCTTTAGGACAATCCATCGATCCATTGTTTAAAAGTTGCATAGGGTAAATAGTTTAAGTTCCTTGATAGGGTTTTCTCATTGATAGTATTTGCTTAAGTAGATTATCCCTTAGATAGACCATCTCCTTAGTTAGATTATATTTCCTCTAACTTTTCTACCTTGGCACATATAGTGCTACAACTCTAAGTTTACTTACCCCGGGTTGAAAATTTAATTGAGGGATTTAGTGCATATAGAACACCCATCATTTTTGGTGTCATTGTCGGGGAGTTGTCTTAAGGTAGGAAATAGTTAGGAGATAAATCATTTCTAAAACTTAGCATTAGTTTGGTGGAAGGGGAACTTTAAGACGAGAGGTAAGAACCTGTGAATCTGTTATGGTAGGTTCCCCCAAACCCAATGGTATTTTTTTCTTTTTGTTGTTTTCTTTCATGAACAGACCTAGGGACCCAAAGGTTAGATACATTAAATCCAAATCAGACCTTTCAACCAAGGTTCCTTCTGACCTTTTCGGAGGAAAGAACATTCCACTCATAAACTCTGCAGACCGATACCAAAAAGCAGAAGCTAGCACAACCCAAAGAGCTAAAGAAGTCTCCGAAGAGACTAAAACAGGGAGCATTATAGAACAAGAAATTGAGGCATAAGTAATAGTGGGATAAGTGGAAAGAACACTCGAGCCTTCCGTAGAGCCAACCAACACAACCTTTGTTTTCTTACCACCATCAGGAGACCCTAACTTTATAGACATCATAGACCCTGAACAGGTGAATACTTTGTTTGGTAGTTCAGCCAATATAATTGTTTCTCAAATTGAGACAGAAACTTTGGCAGCAATAATCTTGATCAGATCAAGTAGAGTCCCGGACATCCAATCAGTAGGAAGACCTTCCCATCAGAGGGATACCTTTCTTAGAAAATAACCTTGGGATACTTTGTTCTCTTTAAGGATAAAACCATTTAAGTAAACTACCTTCGGGTTTCCAATTTTGGACACCACATAGAATGTCAATATGAAAAACATTCCCCTCTCATCACTACCCACCTTTTACGATAAAAGAAGTGAAGACTTGGATACCTTCCTATTTGAGTTCAACATCTTGTGTAGGAGCTACAACTACTTACAAGATGCCCAGAAACTAAAACTCTTTCTTGCCACCCTCAAGGACTTTGCACTAAGATGGCTCATGGGGTTGGGAGAATCTAGTATTAGGTCTTGGAAATCCATGAAAGATATATTTCTTAAGAAGTACCAAGATTACTGCAAGTCCAAGGATTCTCGTAATGATATTTTCAAAATACAACAGTTAGAAGAAGAGAACCTCGAGGATTATATGGAACGGATTGCCTACATCTCACATAAATCAAAGTATCATGACCTTCCAGATGATGCAGTTAGGGCTCTGCTCCTTAAAGGAATTTCAAAGGAATACCTAGAAATACTTAACCTGATGGAATCAGGTGACATGTAATGATCCCAAGCCATTATGCAAGGATCATCATTGTTTTGGTGTCTTTTTAAAACTTTTTTCTGAGTGAGGTATTTCGTCAAACACTTTGTTGAT
>ML776774.1:808622-855339 GCA_009831015.1 Picea engelmannii
ACTAGTAGATTTCATCATGTTATCGTAGATTTCGTCATGAATTTTTTATATTTTAGATACTCCTTATTAATAGTGTATAAACAAGTTACATCAACTACAAACTAAATTTAATCACTACATCTATAATTGTGTGTGATTATAAAAAATTGAGAGAAACAACATCACATATAAGAAAAGGGTATGTGGATTTTATTGAGAAAGTTGAAACAAATATACTTTATTTATATTGGAAGAGTATGGTATATAATCATAAATTCATTTGTTAAAGGTGCTTAGTCATAATCCAAGAAAGTTATCATTTATCAATATAACAATCAACTTCAAGATTTTATTCATGTAGATTTCTTCCTTCATTTAATTGAATTAATAAGTGATTGCCAACCATTAGGTGTGAAAGTATCCCAACCATTATTGTCACTGTTATATTATTTTCAATTTATGCAAGTGTGATCCCATTTGAGTACTAGGGATGTAACAAGTGGTATCAAAGCCTCAATCAAGCTTTGTTGGTGTTTTTGTGTTAGTTCTTTAAAATAAAAGAGAGAATAAAATGACAATCAATTACTATCATTTCACCGATCATGGTTGAGTTTCAAGAGCACTTCCATATCTTTATCAATGAAAAGAGAGAGACATTCTAGCTACAATTGAAGGGAAAAGGGTATGTGGATTCCATAAACCTAGAATATTATGGAATCCACATACCCTTTTCCATAGAATATACTAACTAGATCCGAAAACCAAAGGCATGAAATATGGTACTACACATATAATATATTATCAAGAAAAAAACAAGCTACATAAAATTTGGACATTTGAACAAAAATTTACAAGTTAAATGAGTACATCAATAAAAAAAGCATATTAACCATGCAAGTTCAAAATCCAAGCTATGTAGATTGAGAATTGGATTTTTTCAACCGGTGGGTGACAGAAAAAATAAACAACTCAAACAAAAGCCACGAACAGTGTCGCAACTATAGCAAGTGTGTCGCAAAGTCTCTTAAAGTTAGGTATATATAGATCAACTAGTCAACTAGTTGTTAACACCGACCAATGAGATAGGAAAAAAATTTGTGTCAATAGCGACGAACTTTGGTGGAAATAGCGATGAAAATCCCGACCAAGTTAAAAAACCTATTCGTGGCTATATCGATGAACTTTCATGGCAATATCAACGAAAATCCTACCCTATTTAAAAAAAAACATGAAAATAATGGAAACATGGAAAATTTTCGTGGAATAGTCCGCCCATATGTAGCAGTGTGAACAGGTCTGGTGGCAGCGGATATCGGCTTGTGGTATGACTAGCTAAACCCGTAGGAGTACTGAACAGGCTTGCTGGCAACGGGGCATTCTACCTAGCGAGGATGGTATTCTGACAAAAAATATATATAAGAAATTCATAAATCTTAAACTTGTCCTCATGTACGAAATTACTTGTAGGCAAAGCTGACACGAAATATGTATGGTTAAGCTAAGGTTAATGAACTCCATAAATTTTCCATTGGGAACTAACTTTGAGACTATCTCGAAACTCTCTCACCTACCTCTTCTTAACTATATGTAGGATGTTCTATCCTATAGGTGGGGCCATATTCTAACCGTCTCGTCAGACCGATATGTGAAATTTATCTCTACAATTAACAAGTTGTAAATCTTCGGCTATTGGGAGAATTGAATGGTTTCCTATATTTTTTATTGTGAGGTGTCACAATACTTAGGTGTGGGGGAGGGGTTTCATGAGTTGAAAAATTATAACACTGCTTAGAAGGAGTAGAATCTTTGTAAAAATTTCTTTATATTGTTTTCATGATACATGTTATTATATTCGCAGTTATTTTATTTTGAAATGCTAAATATTCCCTGTGTGTTATAAATTGTTGTACATTTCCTTGATAGACCACTTAACTGGGTTTTTTCGTTACACATTGTTCATTACATATTTGTGATTACATGCCTTATAATATGCGAGATAGAGGAACAAATTGTGTGAGCGTGATGAAAAAACAAGTAATAATGGAACACTCTTATCCTGCCTCTGCTCCTGTTCACTATGACTGTCAAAAGTTTTTTAAGACTGAGTGCTATGGATAAAACATCCATTACAGGATGAACAAATTTCATTTCGCACAGGAATACCATATGGAGTGTTGTATGGAGTTCCATTTGAAATACCATATGGGGTGCCATATGGACGACTGGATGGCACGTCATATGAAGGATCGGACGAGGTGCATACACACATTAAATTACCATGATTTCAAGGAACCAGGAATTGTTTGAATTTATTTTGGCTATTCAATTGTATGATGAGTTAGTTAAATGGAAATTGAGAATTAAATGATACAATTTGTAAACATTTGTATGATCAAATGTCCAATTCCAAGACTTGGACATTGATCTAACTCCTTCATCATTACGATTTCCTCCAAAATATGTTATTTGAATTCAAAATCAACGCACTCATGCTCACACATGGCAACTCGTGTGTGATGAATTCATCAATGAATTCAATCGTTTCCACTTTGGGTGCATTCAAAAATGGAGGGATAGCTCAAATTGTTATCTCATTTATGCATAGGGCTCATCATCTGATCAATTTCGCTCACCCTTTGCCTAATTTCACTCATCCTCTGCCTAATTGTGCTCGTCCTCCATCAAATTCCTCCCTTTGGTCATTATCCACATTGTCACCATGCCCAAACGATATGAGTCGTCCTCCTATGTTGACCTCTTTGCTATCATCGTGTTATGGGACTTATCGGTAAATGCGGACATGAACATATCTCCCTGGATCCACCTAGCTCTAGAACAAAACAGAACATAATATGACGTTTTCCCTAAGCTCTAATCATTGAGTTTACTATCTAACAAGAGATGGGAAACATATCATTTAAATCACGCTTCCTCTTGTCTTTTTCATCCTAGCTCCACTCTAGTGCTCCTGTGATATTGGATCTGCAAGGGAACACAAGCCAACCAAATTGAAAGCTACTCGATGAGAAGTTATGCATGTGATCAAGGAATCATACAATAAAACAAAGCAAGTTTTATGGGAAAAAAACATATCATTGTATCATATTTAAATTAAAGTGGAGATTACAACCAAAGCCTTGATGTTGCAAGGTCCCCTTCTAATGACCCTTTTCTCCAACACACACACTTTCTCCAATCCCTGAATGAAGAAGATCCACAATGACTTGATAAACTGAAATGAAGCTCTCAAGTATGAATTGAAGTAGAATTCCTCATCCAATTCTTAGCCTATTCAATATTAATCTTGATTGAATCAATCTTCATTAACCTTAACCTTTTCCATGAGAAATCCATCTTTATATAGGGGAAAGAGAGATGGTTGAAGAAATTAGGATGATCCCACTAAATCAGAGAAGCGAGTAGGATCCCAACCA
The DNA here is from genome assembly GCA_009831015.1 of Picea engelmannii. Taxonomy (NCBI): domain Eukaryota; kingdom Viridiplantae; phylum Streptophyta; class Pinopsida; order Pinales; family Pinaceae; genus Picea; species Picea engelmannii. The sequence goes on from ML776774.1 coordinate 812,036, forward strand.
TATGAAYGCCACCTCATCTTCTAGAAGATCCCCTTCTAGAACTTTCGTGAAGTTTGACATTTTCTTATCCTTTTGACATCATCACACCCTAGTTGTAGAGAAGCCTRCGAAGACATCACATGCTAGTTGTATAGCAGAGGGTGACGACCAAGCATCGTCACACCCTGCCTATGGACCAGCCTGCGACGACCTTCCTTGATAGGGTTTTTGATAAGATAAAGTCAGTCACTTTTCTCATGAATAAAGGATMTTTTGGGAACATGCACACATGTTGTCGATGGATCACCAAGATGACCAAAATAATGTGTAACACCCCGAGTTCGCACAATGCAAGGAAGTCTTTCTTCGCACAGGGTGGGGACCGTTCTTGGCCCATCTGCATGGCCACAATGACGGTGTTTCTATGAAATTATCCCTCAGATTCGATGGAAGGATGGCACACGTGGGGTCTCTAACCTTCATGGTCTCTGAGGAATCAAATTCCTTAGCCACAAAGCTTCCAAGAGTTGGAGATCATTGATTTAAACATCACTAGTTGCCACGAGTGAGCTACAACAAGGTCTTCAAACCTAAGTTTCAGAATATCTTTGGAGATAAGGGATACTACAAGGAGTGGATTAAAGAGGAGCTAATTAACCCCCTGATATTCATCACCAGAATGATCACTTGTGAAGGTAGATATTTTGTTTTTAAAGCCTGCCATTTTTTATTATTAGCTCATTTCCAATTCAATAAGCCATTGAATTTCCCTTTTTACTTCTTAAAATGTCTTGAGAAGATGTCTTCCCAAGTACGAAATAATGTGACCAATCCCCATAACACCCTATTCCACCATGGCCTCATCAAAATACTTGTTATAGCCGAGTTGGAAAAACAGGGGAAAACATGGGATGAGTTCATTTATCAATTTTCAAACCCCGACCTTACAATCAAGACCAGCAAAAAAAACACTTGATCTAGGGATTGTTACTCCATCCAAATCCCATTATCCGAAGACTCCAAACCCTCCTACTCAAGCTATCCCTCTGCCAGAACAAAATACCAAGAAACTTGTTGATACCCCTGCAGCCTCATTGGGCAAGAAGACTAAGAAGCCTATTGATAATTCCCCAATGCCCTCAAAATCTATTGATCCTGCACCCAAAAGGTTACAAGAGAAAATTCAACAAGATTTCCCTGTAGTCCTCACGAATAGGAGAGGAGCTAATCGAATCAAAGGAGGATATTTTCGAAAAAGTGCCTGAAATACAAGAGGAAAGCCTTATGAAAAAACTCCAAGCACTTCAGACCCTATCTAAGTATCTTCCAATATCGAAATCCCCCATAAAAGACATAGGTAAGTGTCTGCAGAAGAATTGGAGCCTGAGAGAGAAACAAAGTCTGGACCCATTACCCCTCATAAACCCCAGGTTACTCATACCTCACAGATGCCTACACCAGATCCAAAAACTGATACACTCTCTACATCCTTCAAGGGATCCAAGCCCTCCTCTAATATATATAATCATACTCCAGCCATTGAAAATTTACAACAGGAAAATGATCAGCTACTGCAACAATTGGAAGAGAGGAAAACCATGGATAGACATCTCCACAATGACAATGCAATACTACAAGCAAAGGTGAATTCCCTCCAAATATTGGTTGACAAAATGACCAATGACAATCGTAGCCTTCGTGCACAATTGAAACACCGCAAGAGGTCCAAGACAAAGTCTTTAGTGCAAGAAGATTCTAAAGCTAATCCATCCCCTGCTCTGCAAGTCTAGTCATATTGGGCAATTCATTTTTGTTTGCAGTGAGACCTGCAAAATCTTAGGTGTGGGGGTAATGTTGGGCTCATGATTTGGTTAATTAATGATGTTGATTAAAGCCATTTTGACCGGTATTATATGTGTATTTAACTATTTTGAAGAAGTTTTGAAGGATTTTATATCAAATCATCGTAGATTTATACCAGGTATGTGCAATTGATGTTTTTTTATGGTTTTAAGTTAAGTTCAATTCGATTTAATGATTATGAGAAGCTAATGCATGATTTGTATGTCACGGGGCAAATTCGCAAGGCATTTTTCCATCCAGTAGCTCATTTGGTACTCCATCTGACACCGCGTCCGGTACTTCATCTCGCACTGCGTCTGACACTGTATCCAGCACTGAAAACGTGGGCGAGTTAGCGGTTGTTATATCGGCGGCCTGTGTTGGGCGAATCGGCGACATGGGTTTTTTTCACCCTCATGGCCTCAAGCTATTGATCTCTTGACATCTCGGATTAAGCTATTATGTTGAGCGTTCAGTGGCTCGTTCAATTTCTAGAATCCAAAGGCAGTTATAGCATATTTAATGGAATTCTCCATTTTTAGAAGAGGTCGACCCTTCCAGTGGTCGACCTCTCGAATTGTAACTATTATAAATACCACAGTAGTGGTCAGACAAAGTGTCAAGAATTGTTAGAATCGTTTTGTTGTGTAAACTCGGACATTTCCACAAAGTTGTGCTAGACTGTGTTTTTTTATTTAATGACCAGAACCGTGTGATTTAGCTCACGATTTGTTGTTGAGGAGTAGCCACGACCTGTTGGGGGGCCCACCAATGGTCTGGGTGAATAGTTAGATAGACATTTTGTATATTTCATTTGTGCAATCATCATTTCCTTCATTTTATGTTATATGTGTTTTGATCATATTACATACTATGTGTTTGTTGTTCATCATTTAATTGTTGAATTTTCTTTTTGCAGGTTGCTTGTAGGAGGTAGTTGTTAATATCTTGTGTCTTTTAATTGTTAGTAAATAGCTTACAAGCTACTAGCTTTTGTGTGTGTTAAATGCTAATTTGAATTTTTGCAGGTTGAGATAGAATAGCTAAAATAGAGTATTAAGTTAATACAGAGTACAAAGTTTATTTGGCAAAGTTTCGATCGATGAATAGTTGTTAGTTTTGATTTTAATTCTCAATTTGCTTATCTAGTTTTCTTATCAATTTTGTTGTAGTATGTTGAGGTAGAAGTAGAATTTAAATTATGTTTTTATAAGCATTTTAACTTGCGATTTGAATTGTTAATAATAGGATTAGCCTAGTTTATTTTATGAAATTTCCATTCTATATTTAAATTGCAATTTTAATTAGAAGTTTGAATTTGAGTTAAGTTTTTAGTTATGAATTTCTAATCATATGAATTTTCTTAGGTTAGCATAAAAGTGCATTTGAATTAAATAGAATAGTGTTTTCTTATTATTGATGATTAATGCATAAATTGAGATATCACATGGATTTGTCGCGATAGTTGATATTTCTTCTATGATGGCTAAGCTCTCGTTAGATTGCTTGATTCATAGTTTTCATTTCTCCATAGAAGTTAATATTGAAATGATTCCTCTTGATTTATCACTAATCGTTAGATGCCATCGTGATATCATAAGACACCGAAGACATAATCATCATATTTGAAGTTTCTTGTTATTGTAGCTTAAGAATAGTTGTTGATTAATCTTTGAATATTGTCATGATGCTTTTAGTTAAATGGGTTAAGATTTCCCTTTGAAGATTAGAAGTAATTATGAGTTTTATCTTAAGAATAGAGTTCACTTGCTCAATAGTTTTAATTAGTTACATATTGAATAGTTTTGATTAGTTTACTTGTTGAATAAGTTTGAATAGGTTAGTTGTTTGTTTGTTTGTTTGTTTACTTGTTGCTCACTAATTTGAATAGATTGATTAGACTAATTTTTTGTTGCTATTGCTCATTAAGTTGAATAGATTAAATAGATGTATTGTTTTTTGCTCATTAGATTAAATAGGTTAACTTGTTCAGAGTAGGGTTTTCATTTGCTTCTTTAGGACAATCCATCGATCCATTGTTTAAAAGTTACTTAGGGTAAATAGTTTAAGTTCCTTGATAGAGTTTTCTCATTGATAGTCTTTGCTTAAGTAGATTATCCCTTAGATAGACCATCTCACTAGTTAGATTATATTTTCTCTAACGTTTCTACCTCGGCGCTTATAGTGCTACAACTCTAAGTTTACTTACCTCGGGTTGACAATTTAATTGATGGATTTAGTGCATATAGAACACCCATCAACAGATAACCATACAATGCTTCAAACGGGGACATTTTTGTTGAGGTGTGATATGTACTATTGTACCGCCATTTTGCAAGATGTAGCCAATTGATCCATTGTGACTGACGATCATTCACAAAATTCCTTAGATACCCTTCGAGGAATTTATTAACCACTTCAATATGGCCATCTGTTTGGGGATGGTATGAAGTACTCATGGTTAAGGATTTCCCCACCTGGAAAAACAGTTCCTTCCAAAAATTGCTAGTAAACTTGGGATCCCTATCGCTTACGATAACTTTGGGAAATCCATGAAGTTTAAAAATATTTTTATCATAGCTATCAGCGACTTGGCTAGTCTTGGCCTTTGAAGATATCCCGATAAAGTGAGAATATTTGGTTAATCAGTCGACGATTACAAATATAGAATCTTTTCCGTCAGAGGTAGGAAGACCAGTAATAAAGTCCATAGATATTTCGGACCATTTTTGCGATGGGATATGAAGGGGTTGCAGAAGACCTGGAGGAGGAATATTTTCAAACTTTTGTCGTTTACAAGTGTCGCATTCTGCCACATATTTTTGAATGTCGGATCACATACCTTTCCAGAAGGACTAGCGTATATTGTAGTATGTTTTTAAAAACCCACATGGCCTGCTGACAGAGAATCATGATTTTATTTCAAAACTTGGAGTTTGAACTTGGAAGAGTTGGGCAAAAATATTCATTGTGTGTACCACAGTATTGTTGATTTTTCAATAGGCAAGGTTTAAGCATGAAGTTCATTCAATTTTTAGCATTTTACTTAAACCATAAACAATGTGTTGCAACAACCAAGATCACAAGAAGAAACACCATGCACAAGTACACAAGAAGTATCCTGGGAAACCCTTCTCAACAAGGGAAGAAAACCCAGCCAATCCTTTGCTATATTATTCAAGAGAAATATCTCCACCACCATAAAAACCTAGCACACAAAAGGTTTCTTACAAACCCTAAAAGACTACCGCCCAAGAGAGGTGTGCACTTTTCCAAGGAAGAAGTACTTGCTGAAATTTCCAAACTCACACTTGTGATATGATTCCTCAATGGGTAATTTACCTTTACTTGTATTAGACTGAACCTATCAACAGTAGTGTATATTGGCACAACAAGGCCGACCTCAATAAATTATAATATAATTAATAATTACCATATTAATTATATTTTACATTAAAGTGGGGTCGACCTGTACCCTTTACATAACAATTAGGGTTACAGGTAAGCTTGACTCTTGAAAAATATCGCAAGAGATCTTATACACCCACTACTGCTCAGCCACTAGGGGCACATCCATCTGTGCTCAGCCACAAGGATGTCTCTCTATCTCACTGTGTCTCATAGTAGAACCACACTCACTAATGCTCAGCCACTAGGATCACATTCACCTCTTCTCATCCACAGGCACGTCTAAGTTAGCAGATCTTCTTTCTCACTGCATTACACGGGAGGGTCATCTGGAGTTCATCATCTCAACTCTCTACTCAGAGGAGGCTAATACATTGTTTCCTCTCTGTCTCAGAATAATGCTTCAAGTTATTGTGGTCTTTTTTCACAAGAAATTATGTTCCCAACAAGTATTGTTTCCACTTGACCAAGGCATGCATAATTGCCAACATTTATTTGTCATGTGTTGATTTTGTTTGCTCCCTTGGTTTGAATTTTCGACTTTCAAATGCAATGGAATGATTATCTTGCATAATAACGGCACTTAATCTAGCTCCTAAAGCATCACATTCAAGGAAAAATGATTTGGAGAAATATGGTGCTGACAAAACTAGAGTGGATGTCATTAAGAGCTTCAACCTTCTAAAACATGATTCATCTTCATCGTTCCACTTAAATCCATCTTTTTTCAATAATTTTGTTAATGGGGCCACAATTTGTGCATAGTTTCGAACAAGCCTTTTGTAGTACCCGGTAAGACCCAGGAATCCTCGTGACAATGTGATTGATTTGGGGCTAGGCCTCTCAGAAACTGTCGCAATTTTCTTCGGATCAACCTTGTTTCCATCATCTGATATAACATGTCCCGAAAATAATATCTATTTTTGTCCAAAACTGCATTTGGATTTGTTAGTGTAGAACTTATTCTCTTGAAGGATGTTTAATATTGTCTCATTGTGTTTGAGGTGTGAGTTCTAGTTTTTGATATAAACAAGGATATCATCAGAAGACAAGTACAAACTTTCGTAGGTATGGACAAAATAAATCATTCATTACTACTTGGAAGGTAGCAGGAGCAATGGATAGGCAAAAAGGCATGACTCGGAATTCGTACAACCCTTCATGGGTATAGAAAGCAGTTTTTGAAACGCCTTCCTCTCGAATTATTATTTGGTAATAACCTGACTTCTTGTCTAGTTTGGAGAAATATTTGGCGCCATGGAGCTCGTCTAATAACTCATCCACAATTGCAATTGGAAATTTATCCTTTATCGTAAAAAAAATTAATTCTCGATAATCAATACGGAGTCTATATGATCTGTGCTTTTTCCTAATAAGTATGACCAGAGATGAGAAAGGACTCTTGCTTTGAGTAATAACACCGCAATCCAATCATTCTTGAACCAAGTGCTCAATTTATGTCTTATGTTGGTGCGACTGTCTATAGGAATGTTTTCTAATCGATGCATAACCAGGGATCAATTCTATGATGTGATCTCTAGAACGAGGTGGAGGAAGCCCACGAGGAATTTCCTGAAAAATGGTGTTATGTTTTCCAAGAATTTTGTCCAATTTCTTGGGATCATCATTTTTGTCCTCTTTGGTAGTATCATCTATTGCATAGCAGTGTAAGAAATAAACATGGGCTCCCTTTTTAATCATTTTTTTTCCATTCTATTGGATGAGACTATTTGTGAGGGAGGACAGTTAATTCCATGTAATTTGTACTTTTCCCCATTTTTGATAAAACCTTATAAATTGCTCTTGTAAGTTTGATCCAATAGTACCAATCGTGGCTAGCCATATGGCCCCCAAGACAATATCTAACCCTCTGATTGGCATAGCATACATAGGAGATTTTAATTTGTAATCACTCATGTATATTTCTACCTTGTGGCATTTCCCATCACATGACGTAGTCCTATTTCTCGGGATGGAGACTTGAAATTCAGAGGTAGGATGAATGAATATGTTTAATTTCCTTGATATCTTTGTATCTATCGATGAGCACTATTACTTTGGTGTTATTAACATATCCATAAACTTTTAGAGTTTGGGGCTGAGAAATACCCGTCATTGCAGCAACAGAGAGTGTCGGATTTGTATTTTGATTCCCTAACTCATGGAGATTTTGCAAGTCTTCATTATTTGTTTCTTCATCGGATGAAGATGTGTCCCATGCTTCTTCGTCCTTGTCATCGTCACTCTTGTCTATTTCGCAATGAAAAAACTTTTCGTCTTTGCACTTATGACCCGGTTTCCAATTAGGTGTGTTACATTTAAAACATCGATCCTTAACCTTATATTGTCTCGTGTCTGGTGGCAGTGTCCTTTTGTGAGGGGGAATGTATTTGGAGCTAGAATCTTTGAGTGAGCGCCATGTTGTCTTTTGATATAATTTAAGTTCATTTTCAGCAATTTTAGCTTTCTGACGAGCTTGCTCGATTCTTTAATGTCAAGTAGTTTGAGTTCATTTTAGATATTTTCCTTCAATCCTGATAAGGCTATTTGCAGTAACCAATCTTCTAATATATAAGGTACATGAGTGGCTAACACATGTAAATCCTGAAAAAATTCCTCCATTGTATCGGACTGTTGTAATCGGGTGAGTTTAGCAAAAACCTCGTTTTCTTTTGTGTCGAGAAAACATAGGAATAAGTCATTTTTTAATATAACCCAGTTTCTTGCTAGAGATTTGGATTTTTCTATCCACCATAGGAACCAGTCATACGCAAATTCCTTCAGATGTATAGATGTGACATTAATTTTTTCTTCATCATCAGAATCTGGTAATAGTTGAGGTACTGCTCGATTTTATTTACCCCTCTTGTTGCTTCTCTTGCATCTAATCCATTAAATTATGGAACAATAATCTTCACCTTGGGCATGCCATTATTAGACATCCCCATGTTAGGCGAGTAATGTGAATGCCATTATTAGACGTCCCCATGTTAGGCGAGTAATGTGATTGGTGAGGACCCCACTGCGAAGTTTAGTTACCTAGGCTTCTACTACCATTTGCGATTGATTTTTGAGCTCTAATCTCATGTCATGGTAGTTTTTGTTGCATTCTGCTAATTCTTCATTTAGTTTGTCAATTTTGGCATCGAACGAAGTACTTACTTGATTTATAAGGCCTGGGAAAAACACTTTAGAGTTTCCGCTTAGCTCCATTCTGGGGGAAGTGTTGTCCTACATCATTTTCTCTGCTACTCCTAGATTCATCCTCGTGTTTCTCATATTGAGGTTGATGTATTAAATATCTATTATATTTAAAATTTTAATATTAAATATAGGGTTTGGTATCAACTAGAAGGAAAATCATGGAGGGAGAATTAAGGTTCTAGGGTTTGGATGAAGTGAAAATCGTGGAGGAGGATGGAGGGATCCGCGGGGAGAGGAGGGTGGAAGGAGGGTGGAGAATGGTGGAAAATGAGGAAGTCGGGGAAGAATGGAGGGAACCTCAAAATAGTGAGGAGGAATGAAGGAGACGGATGTGAGGGTTTCAGATGTATGGGTCGCGAACGATCGGAGGTCACTGGAAAAATGGTATGGGGTAGAAAAGGCAAAGGAAGGAGAAAAGAAGGATAAAAGGAAAAGCTCAAATGGTTCGAAAAGAGGGGAAGGAAAAAAATCGTGAAAAAGGAAGGCGAATGGAAGGAAAAGAGGGGAAGGGCGAATGGTGGAGGATGAAGAGATCGAGGGCGAATGGGAGAATGAGGATACCAGGGGTGGAGCCTAATGGTGAAAGAGATTGGAGGGGGGTGAAAGGAGGTCGCAGGTTTATGAGTGGGAGACGGAGTGTGTGGGAGTGGGAGAGGGGCGAATGGAGATCGCGGATTTGGAGGATGCGAGGAAAATGAAATCTCTAATACCAACTGGAATGATGAAAACTTAATACAACAGTAAATGTTTTTAATAACATATAATATTCTATGTTCGATGATAAATTTTAGTGTACAAAATGTGTATATATACACTTAATTGGGTAAAGTCATGTCTCTTTATGAAAAAGAGCGCGACTTTACGTTTTAATTAGTTTTAAGCATAATATATATATATATATATATTACAAATAACTATGATGTTTATGGTGAATTTATGGTAGATTAAGTGGATTATATTGTTTGAAGTACTTGTGGCTAATTTAGTAGCTAACATTTGAGGGGAGTTCCAAGAATAATTTTCCCACATCTTGGTGTAGCATTAGCATATCGACATGTTTAAGTTTCTAAAGCTCATTGGCTCTAATAATGTTGTTACTAACCAAAATAGAGAATTGTCTTATTAGACATCATCTTTTACCTTCATAGGTTGGAAATGCAGCATTCCCTCAATAATATGGGCCCCTTCAATTTAGTTTCCTCCATATGCAACCCTTGACAATAGATATAACCATTATTTTGTCATATTGTGTCATCTTCTTACTTGAAAATTCTACATAATAATTGTATATGGCCTCTTTTGTGTCTGAACTTCAAAATCCTTAATGCCATACACTCTTTTATTCTCCCTTGCCTGTGTCCAGGTTTGTAATTTTCCCTACAACCATATTGGATATGCTCAAACCCTTTCTTCAAACAATTTCTTGTTTGCAACTTTGTACCCCTAAGAAGTTTGAAGACTTGGATTACGATTGTTACTTCAATTGACATTATTTTTCTCTAATTCAATGCCCATATCATTATCTCTTTTAGTTTGTACGTTTTTTTTGTTGCATACACGAGAATGAGTATTGCGGCAAACCTAGGGATACATTTGGATCTCTCTTTCCTTGTTTTCATCTAAGATTTTGTGTACCATTTCTCATCATTGACTTCATTCTTTATATGAAAGACACTCATCTTTCTATCTTGTTTAACAATGTTTTGGTTGTTATTCTTCATTTCACTATTTATGGTTTGTTGAGGTTATGCTAGCTACTAGAAACAAAGTAGTTGGATGAACCAAGTTGAATTAAACCCTTGAAGGGTTGGAAAAGGTCTTTTGTTACTAGCCTTCATTTTGACACATATTAAGCCACTATGTGCATTGGTGTATCCACGATGGCTTTGCACAAAGAAAATCATTCATAGCATGTTTTCTCAAGCTTCCACACAAGGTCATCAACATAGAGGTAAGTGCAAGTATGATCTCTCTCTTGTTTTCTTACGTTCACGTTCCATGCTCCTAGTTTAGTCAATCGTGGTAGTTAGAATTGTGTTTCCACCTTCCCTCTCTCAACATCATTTGACTGCCATGTGTAATCATTTCTCCTCTTACTTTTTCTTTTGTCTCAATTGGTCACTAGCATCTTTCTACATGTAATACGTGTAATTCCTCTTTGCACCAATGTGAAGTTGATTTGGGTTACTTATGTTGATTACAAAATCAGTTCATTGCGCAAGGATTCATTCTTTATCTCATGAAACTTCCTCACATTATCTTTGGCAATTGGGCACCCTCATGTTTTCTCTAGAATCCTTGTGTTTGTGTATTATTGTTTCCTTGTTTTTCGTCTTCAATTATTTCATTCCTTTTAATTTAATTCATGGCATATCATTGCTCTAGATCTATCAAATCACTTACACTTGCCATGGGAACAATTTAAATATAATGTGTGGATTTTGCATTTTGTACTAGCCATGCAAATATCCCCTTGAATATAATTATGTTTAGTTTGCATCAAGCACTAGTTGTACCATGTCCACACTAGGATGATATGAAGGTCCTCCATCTCATCCTAACAATCACTAGCATGTGTACAAGTTCTCCTTCAAGTGTCCCTTCAATGGTCCAAACAAGTGATTTTGGTTTCCCATTTAATGTTTGGTAACACGGAAGGATCCCCTAGCCTAGACTTTGATCATTTTTCCCCTTGGTCACATATTTGTCCCTAGGAGATTTCATGGTTTTCCTATTTGGGTCACTTCCTAGCTAACTAGACCAATTCTTGCGACATCGTGTTGATTTTTTAATAAACTAAGTTTAAGCATGAAGTTAATTTCATCTTTATCTTTTTACTTACACCATAGAAAATTTGTTGCAGCAACCAAGATCACAAGAAGAGACACCATGCACAAGTACACAAGAAGTATCCTAGGAAACCCTTCTCAACAAGGGAAGAAACCCACCCAATCATTTTCTATATTCTTCAAGAGAAATACCTCCACCACCATAAACAACTTGCACACAAAAGGGTGCTTCACAAACCCTAGAAGACTAGCACCCAAGAGAGGTGCACACTTTTCCCAAGAACAAGTGTTTGCTGAAATTTCCAAACTCACACTTGTGATATGATTCCTCAATTGGGAATTTACCTTTACTTATATTAAATTGAACCTATCAATAGTAGTGTCTATTGGCACAACAGGGTCGACCTCAATAACTCATAATATAATTAATAATTACAATATTAATTATCTTTTACACTAATTATCTTTCACTTTATGGTGGGGTCGACATGTGCCCTTTACATCACAAATAGGGTTACAGGTAAGTCTTACTCTTGAAAGGGATCTCATACACGCACTAGTGATCAGACACTAGGGCACATCCATCTATGCTCAGCCACAGGGATGTCCACATCTCTATCTCACGAGAGAACCACACTAGTGCTCAGCCACTAGGATCACGTTCACATGTGCTCAGCCACAGGCACGTCCAACTCAGCAAATCTTCTTTCTCACTGCGTTACACAAGAGAATCATCTGGAGTACATCATCTCAAGTCTCTGCTTAAAGGAGGCTAATACATCATTTCATCTCTGTCTCATAACAATGCACCCAACTCATGGGATTTTCCACATGTTCACCTGTGCTCAACCACAGGAATGTCCAACTCAACAGATCTTCTTTCTCACTGCGTTACAGAGAAGAATCATCTGGAGTATCATCTCAACTCTCTACACAGAGGAGGTCAGCACAACGTTCCAGTTCTGTCTTAGATAGGAACCACATACCCATCTCATGGGCACACCCAACTCATGGGCTCTCTCTCAGGTCGACTCAATCAGTCTGGGTCCTAGATGATGTCTCACACAGCGGTAACCATCAACACTCCCTCTTAGCTAGGGAGGCATTCTCCATCAGCCCAAGTCTCGCACGGGAGTACTCGAATTTTGTCTTGGTTGTAGTCATCAATACTCACTCTCAGCTAGAGAGATATTCTCCACCAAGCCAATTTCTCACGAAAGTACTTGAACTTCATATTGGCAAGTAGTTTGGTGAAGATGTCTAATCTTCTCATGTGTAGGAAGATATTGCATGTGTATTCCTTTCCTCTGCATCATGTCTCTGAAAAATGATATTTTATCTCAACGTGTTTCGATCTATCATGAAACACGGGGTTTTCAAAGAGCTTCACACAGCTCTAGTTATAATCATAGAATCCATCTCACGATCAAGTAAATATGTCAGAAGCTTGTGAAGCCACATTGCTTCACACACTCAATGTTATATACTTTGTTTCTATGGTACTCAAGGCCACATATCTTTGTTTCCTGCTACACCAGGAAATCATGGAAAACTTCAAGGTAAAACAACAACCGGATGTGCTCTTCTGGTCCACTGTACTTTTTGTCCATTTTGCATATCCCTGCAAACTCAAGTCTACACTAGAGGCATATCTCATGCCATATCCAACTGTGCCTCGTAGATATCTCAATACATGTTTCGTTGATGTCCAGTGAGTCTGACTAGGATGACTCATGAATTGGCTAAGTGCATCCACTTCATAGCATATATCGAGTCTGGGTTTAACTAGATACATCAGTGATCCAATCAGTTGTAGAACAATCTCGTCTGAATCATCATCATTCATTTTATTCAAATCCATCAACATTGGTGTAAGCATCGATTTTCATTTAGTCATACTCAACTTCTTTAATATCTACATTGTATATTTTCCTTGACTCAGGAAAAATCTCATCGGTATTTTGTCATACTTCTTGTCCCAAGAAGTAGTGCATTATAACCAGATCCTTTATCTTGAAATCAGAAGTCAAAGCTTGCTTGTATCCAATAACATGGCCTCTTGAATAAGTCATCAAAATCAGGCTCTCGTCAACAATGTAGTAATATAGGTTTGGATCAGCAACACCTTTGATGAAACCCAGACTCATCAAGAGTCTATCCATCTAATGTAGTTTCCAATTCATGGATGGTAGTATGGATGGAAGTGTATTGGGCTTACTGGATCAAGTGTCTCATCATAGACAACTCCCTTTGTTTGTGGGAATCCTCTGGCCACAGATCTCGGTTTGTATTTTTCGACACTTCCATCAGCTGCATGCTTGATTTTATAGATCCACTTGGAGGTCACCATAGACTTCTCTTCTGGTCTCAGAAAAATGTCTCATACATCATTCTTTAAGATATATTGGTATTCTTCTGTCATGGCATCTTTCCATACATGTTCACCTGTCGCTTCTCCATGACACGGAGCCTCAGAATACATGAAGTGGCCCATGGCTGAAGGGTAGCTCTAAAATCTCTTTTTCTTTCTCGGGATCTCTCTTGAGGGACTTGTATGTTCCTCTTCCTTCTGCAGAGTTTTATCGAGCCTAGGCAAGCCTTTTATGCCCTACTTCAATATCTCTGGGCATATCAACTGGAGCAACTGGATCGGCTGGAATAATGGGTGTCTCCCTCTGAACTACTGAAGGGGGAGAAGGTATTGTCTCTCCCTTCTTTTCATTTTGTTTGACTCCCTCTGAATCAAGTAAATTTCTTCGAAATCTGAAGGATGGATGTCTTCTTTTACTTGTTTTCTAAATCTTTTATGTCTTCAGGTGTTTTTCTTGACTAGCATAATAATCAATCAATAATGTTTGGACTCTTGTACCAGGGATAATGGTCCAAGTCATGAGGGCTCCCACACTAGAGATAATACCCTTCTCTTATTAAGAATGCAATCAACTATAGTTTTAATGATCAAACAATTTACCTGGATCTACAGTGATGTTCAATTATGTATTTGGTTTAGAAGAAGTACTTCTCCTCTCTCTTATCTTCATCCTTTTGAGGTGGATCTGGATCAATGTCAACGGTGGAAGCATATTGTCTTCCTTTCTTGCTGGTTGGACAATTTCTTGCATAGTGCCCATATTTGTCACATCTAAAGAATTAAATCTTTGAAACATATCTTCTTTGATTATGACCTAAGGCTGATGGAGACTTCTCATCTCTGAATGTTTGTCTAAAGTTTCTTTTGAATCTTCCTCCTTTCTTTGTATGAAGTGCAAGAGCATGGTTGTCATCAAGGGAGTCTTCCCCTCCTCTATTTCTAAGTCTAAGTTCTTCTTGAGTACAGTCTGTCCAAAGATGATCAAAAGTTGGTAACTTTTCTCTTCCAATGATGCTTTGAAGAAAAGGTTCCCACTATTTTGGAAGATTGTTGAGAGTAGATAAGGCAAGTTCTTTGTCAATGGCACCTGGTTGTTCTTTGATCGTTGACATCTTCATAAAGAAGGTAGTAACTATATCACCTTTTGTCATTTTGGTACTTTGAAGCTGGCCCTTTAAGGTAAGGGCTTTGAGGGTGTTGTCACTTTCAAACATATCTTTCAGTGATTCATACATTTCATAAGTTGTCTTCAGGTTGGAAATATGAGGTAGGAGATGATCTCTTATTGAGTAGATGATTATTTTCCTTGCCTTGACATCTTCTTCCCTTTTTATTTCCTTCTCTTCATCAGTAGTTGTTTCTGGTAAAGTCTTTTGTGTCACACTCAAAAGATCATATTCTTCAAGGGTGACCTGAATCCTTGAATTCCAGGATCTGAAGTTGCTTGATCCATCAAGCCTATCTTCCACTAAGGTCTTGTTCTTCATATTTTTGGATTTCTTCACAAACTCTCGCCAATTGGTCTTAGAAAACCTAATTTTTAGGCTAGGCTAGCACTTTTAGGTTTTTTTGGGCTTATGAATGCCAACATTAAACCTTAAGAATTTCACAAGAATACTAGTGAGTTGAAAAGGCTCCTTCAATGAGCTGCAAAAACATTAAAGCCAAAAATCTGCAGAAAATTGCAAAACCCTAGAAACCCTAGGGCCACAATTTCAAACTAATCGGAATTTCACTCTGAGAGTCTTTGGAGGTGCGTTGGAAGAGGTCGTACTCTTCTATGCCAAAATTAGCCTCAACTTCCTAGTATGAAGGGCTAGAACACCTCAAAAAGGAGGGTCGTACGATTCTGCAGAATTGAGAGGATGATCGGTAGATGCTTGTGCAATGGGTTCTTCAAGACCTATGCTCTGATACCATGTTGATTTTTCAATAAACTAAGTTTAATAATTTCATCTTTATCTTTTTACTTAAACCATAGACAATTTGTTGCAACAACCAAGATCACAAGAAGAGACACCATGCACAAGTACACAAGAAGTATATTGGGAAACGCTTATCAACAAGGGAAGAAAAACTAGCCAATCCTTTGCTATATTCTTCAAGAGAAAAACCTAAACCACCATAAACAACTAGCACACAAAAGGGTGCTTCACAAACCCTAGAAGAGTAGCCCAAGAGAGGTGTGCACTTTTCCCAGGAACAAGTGTTTGCTGAAATTTCCAAACTCACACTTTGTGATATGATTCCTCAATGGGGAATTTACCTTTACTTATATTAGACTGAACCTGTCGACAGTAGTGTCTATTAGCACAACAGGGCCGACCTCAATAACTCATAATATAATTAATAATTACCATATTAATTATCTTTTACATTAATTATCTTTCACTTTATGGTGGGGCCGACCTGTACCCTTTACATCACAAGTAGGGTTACAGGTAAGTCTGACTCTTGAACAATATAGCAAGGGATCTCATACACCCACTAGTGTTCAGCCACTAGGGGCACATCCATCTGTGCTCAACCACAGGGATGTCCACATCTCCATCTCACTGTGTCTCACAGGAGAACCACACTCACTAGTGCTCAGCCACTAGGATCGCGTTCACCTGTGCTCAGCCACAGGCACGTCCAACTCAGCAGATATTCTTTCTCACTGCGTTACACAAGAGAATCATCTAGAGTACATCATCTCAACTCTCTACTCAAAGGAGGCTAATACATCGTTTCATCTTTGTCTTGGAACGATGCACCCAACTCATGGGCTTCTCCACACGTTCACCTGTGCTCAGCCACAGGCACGTCCAACTCAGCAGATCTTCTTTCTCACTGCATTACACAGGAGAATCATCTGGAGTATCATCTCAACTCTCTGCACAGAGGAGGTCAGCACAACGTTCCAGTTATGTCTTAGATAGGAACCACATACCCATCTCATGGGCACACCCAACTCATGGGCTCTCTCTCAGGTCGACTCAATCAATCTGGGTCCTGGAGGATGTTTCACGCAGTTGTAATCATCAACACATCAATCAAACAATTCTCCTATTGAGTTAAAGAGTCTCACTCAATTTCGCATATACAATCCCACTAAACCAGGGCATGTTTATTTAGGAGTTTACTTGGTCATATTTCTTTTTCTTTGACAGTTTGAATGACCTTTAACTAGGACTTCCCTTGTCTACATTGTACTTTTGGCTCCAGCGTGAGAATATATACAAAACATAGGGTCGTCTTTCATATTTCACTTACATGCAATTTGACCAAACTCCTATAGTTTGAAGAATCAACACCTATGTTTTAATCATTATAAAGACAATGTCGATTCCATGGTATGTCCAACATCTAGCTATGCCACCCAACCATTCACAAATCTATTTGTCACACTCCTACAATGTCAAAGGTCTCTCTTTTGCATATTGAAACTTCGGGACATTGAAAGCTCATTAGTGAACTTACAATCTATTTCCACCTTCCACTCTCTTAGGCTTGCTAAGATCAAGTAAAGGATGTTCCAATTGGTTTCTCCTCATTGGTTGAGGTCTTCCTTTGTTGGTTCAATTGATTGCATCTATGGTATCTTGGCTTTATCCCTTCACACTTCAATTAACATTCATCGCACCTCAAGGGAAGCTTCAACGCAAATTTGTCATAGAGGTAACCTCATCTATTGAGAGCACATCGAGTAATATATTCTTTGCATAATAGATAGAACTTGTGTGTGACTTGCTTCTTGTTCTCTTTTGATATCAATAATAGATTGTCATTTTACAAAGTTTTCCATATTCATTGTATGAGATATTTAAGCCAACATTTCAACTCAACAAGTTGTGATCCATTGTCATGACAAAAGAGAAATGGAAAAATGAAAACTTAGCACTTAATATTAATGCTCAATGCTCTTGGAAGCTAACCAGACTTACTTACAAATAATTTAAAACACACACAATCAGTCAAATGAACAAATTCAAAGCATCGACAACTAAAGAAAACAAAGAATAATAAAAAATAAAAATAAAATCCAAGAAACTATGATGAAAATAAAAAATAAGAAGAAAAACAAAATAAAATGTAGTAAAAACACTAATTAAAATAGTATTTTAATAATAAATGAATAGATTAATAAAATAACATAAGGTAATAAATAAAAATTTCCAATCAAAGATAAAAATAAAATAAAAATCTAAGGAGAAAGGAAAAATAAACCTAGAAAGGGAAACCAAAAAGAAAATTAAATAAAAACAAGGTGAATATAAACACATGAACAAAAGACAAAAGGGACCAAAGAAAAATAAAGATAGAAAATGAAATCCAAGGCAACATAGTAAGAGAGGACAAGGGGACGCAAAAACAAAAATGTTATTTATCAAAAAAATTAGTAGGTATTTTTGTGGCACAAATTAGGGAGCCGCGTCCTATTAATTATAAGGCCATCCTCAAGGTTGAGACATGTGTTTGCCTTTTCAATTTGAATGGATTTGTAGATGCATATCTATCTTAGCAAGGACATTTGAGTCCTTAATGCAAATGTGATCCTTGGATTTACTTGAATGGATTGCTAGTGTTGATTTCCTCACTCAATTGTGGACAATATCAACACCATGCTCTTTCACTCTAATCATGATTGATTTACCAGTGTCACCTATGTAATATCGACCAAAGTAAATAGAATTTGGTAAATACATAGCTTTTGTGACTTAGGATCCACTACATCCTTCACTCACTTGAGGAGACCACTAATAACATTGTAAAGTGTAAAAATTGTTCTAATCTACTTCTTCCTCAAAATGCAAGCAAACTTATCAACAATTTCCTCAATATAGGGAAGGGTCACTTTATGTTCGACTTCATGTTGAACTTCATCACTATTGTGTTCAGAAATTCTAAGGACACTAACCTTCTCAAAAGCTTTTTGATCTAGTAACTCTTATAACACTAGATTATCCTTGCTTGTTTTCACAATAGAAGATTGACATCTTCAAGAACATTAAGGGGTTTTCTACCTTCCTTGATCTCTTGTTATTTAAAGAGAGTGTCGCTTCCATGGCATGTGCAATGACTAGCTACATCATTCAGGCATTCTCAAATATAGCTACCCCACATTGCTACAATGTTAGGTAACTTTTTTGCATACTCGGTCTTTGCTACACTAAAAACTCACTTGCAAAATTACAATCTCCTTCCACATTCCATGCTCTTGGACTTACTAGGATAATTTATCTACAACAACACTTCCTCCAAATTGTTCCTCCTTGGTTTCAATCTCCCTTTGTTGGATCAATGAACTGCCTTGTGGTGTCTTGGCTTAGTCCTTTCACATTTCAATCAACCTTAAACTCACCTCGAAGGAAGCTTCGACTCAAAATTTGTGACTGAGGAGGTTACTTCCTCTTTTGAGAACACATCAAGTCGAACATTTTGTGCATAACAAATAAATCTGTGTGTGACTTGCTTCTTGTCATGTTTCTTTGATATCATAAATAGATTATCCTTGCTACTTTTCACAAGGGAAGATAGATCAACATCTTCAAGAGCATTAAGGGGTTTATCTTAATCATTTAACAAATGGAAATGCTTTTTAATATTTTTTTTCATAAACTTGGGAAAAAAAAATCTCAAGATTTTGGAAATTGCAAATTTGGATTGTTGAAATTGCAATATCAAGGTGTCCAAATGTTAATGGAAGGCACAGAATCCCCCTCCAATGTCAAAAATTGTAGAAAAACAATTCATCATTGCTAAAATAGAGAATTTTTATTGTTAGATTTCATCAAATTACCAGATGGAGGGTAGTTTCCTACATGTTTAGACCACTTCATTTCTTACCTTCCATGACTTCTTGTTTCTTTTCTCCAAGCCCAAGTCACTAACATTATTGTAGTTTAGATTAGCGTAGGTTATATTAGATCAAATCTAGTTAAATATTTCTACCCCTTCGGAGGTAAATAAACCTCAAGTACCCTTCCCAATTAGCTAATCACCTTATATGGATTGGATCATTATATTATTTTCATCTATCTCAATGCTTTCAGAGTGGAAAAAATTGGAGAAATCAACTTGCAAGGTCATTTTAATGGCAAATCCCAATTTAAAAAATTGGGATTCGCAACCTTCTGAAGTCGTTTTGAGGCATCAAACTGCATTTTTGGAGGTCAAAACTTTCCCAGTGATAACTTAGACCCCATGACACGATTCTACACATCAAGACCTTAACAACTATGCAAAAATCATGTTAATCAGAGCTCGTATGCAAAAGTTATGCCTCCCACAAATTAACCCACTGTGTTCACCACCATGGTACAAGAGGATGCCACATCAACCCATGTCACTCACGCATATGGGGCTAACCACATTTGTAATTTCAAGAAGATTTTAAAAGGTCCTAAACCTTATCACAATTGAGGGTTGAGGAAGTCAAAACCCTACCTCTAGATGGTTATCGGGTTATGTTAAATACCAGACCACTAGAAGGGGTTCCATTCTATGTTATTGTATTTTGTTCCACGGCAATGCAGAACAACTAGAAGTGGAAAATTAAACATAATAGAGGGGGTTAAAGTTATGTAGCAACCTAACAAGCCACAAGTCTTAGGTAACTCCATAGAGACTGTCTTCCCCTTCGTACTTTCATTATTTCCATACTAGAAAAGAAAAAAAACAGTACGACGTCACCTTCTAGTTGAGTTTACTCTCATAAGGGTTTCCCAAAGCAAATCTCATTGTTATTTTGTGGATGGTGTGATTGTATTTAATTGTTCTTTATTTTCCGCATTTTATCTATTTCAGACAAAAGAAAAAAATCAGTAACTAAAGATTCTGGAATTTAAAGGAATTTAACCTTCATAGTATAAATTTCAGTTTTATTTATCAGATCTATTATGACAAATTGTTCTAGTGAAATATCCACAGCAATTTATAGATAATCACCAAAGGAAATTGGACAATAAATATAATGTTGCTTGTGTGTTGCTTTCATTGGATTTATGAGTTAGATAGGTTGCAATCTCATTCCTCTTTCATTTAAATTTCAGTTTTTCATTTCTTTCAAAAAAAACTAAAAAAAATTAAAGACATCACCAAATGAAAAAAGGATAATAAACCCACTTCTTATTTACTTAATTTATTTTCTATTGTGATTAACCTAATCAAGTACACATCTATGCCTAACAGCACCACAAATCATTAAACAATATTACCCCACTATCAAATTAGTTTCCCTACCTCTTCCCATACCTTCTTTCCCTAATTTCCCTCAACAATCAAGTGGCAACTCCAATCAACCAAGTCTAGTCTTACTAGCTTGACAAGCCCTAGTTTGATAGAGAGTAAGCCTTCCTCTTACGATTTAGTCCCCTTCCCCTTTGCCTAGGATTCTCGGCCTCTTGGTTGGAACGTGCTCATCCCACCACTTCCTTCCAAGATACTATTGCACCGTACAATGTTAGTTTGATATTAGAGGAATGAATGTTAAATGGTCGGAGGAAATGCCTCAACAGTTGTGCTATTTCAAGCACATATGTGTTATATATTCACCCTAAAATCAATAAGAAAGTGAAGTTCGTGTTAAGTTCATTTTTGTGTATTTGTAGCTGTCCAGCACCATAAATTGCAACACAAAGCAAATGGAGGTGCATATCAAGCACCTATCCCTGTGTTACAGCAAAAAGAAATTGTCATTCCTTAGTGAATAGTCAATGACAAGACACAATATGCACAGAATCTTGTCCTAACTAACAAAGTGTGTATGCGGGCAGGCGAGAGAGAGAGAGAGAGAGAGAGAGAGAGCTCTGTTGCAGACATAATTGTATAACCTTTCATGAATTATATACAGATAGAATCTTGTATCTAGTCTAGTTTCTGAAAACTGTTATTACAAGCACAGAATTACTTGAAATTGTAACTATCTAGTTCATATCACCTGAGATATTCCCCGTGTTAGTCTGCTACCCATCACATTAAACACATATTTTACAAAGCAAAGTAGTTACACTTTAGATTTCACTCATTTTAAAATTCTCCTTGCTATTTCTGAAGAGGAATCTATGCCATTCATGTGTGTGGGAACTAGAAAAGACATCTAGAAGATATGTTCGAACGAATGAAAGAAATTTTGGGCCTCAGATGCAAAGAGGAATCTATGCCATTCATGTGTGTGGGAACTAGAAAAGACATCTAGAAGATATGTTCGAACGAATGAAAGAAATTTTGGGCCTCAGATGTGAATTGTAGTTATTTCTAAGACCATTAATAATATGTTCCCAGCAAAAGATATAATAATCAGGGAATTGTATTTCGATATCAAACTTTTTCTAACAGCTTATTTAAGTTACATCTAGCACTCTTTTAAGGAAAACGGTACAAAGTCTTGCTAAAACATACCTGTAAATAATACTGTAATCTCATCAAGCAGAAGGAAACCAAACACACCATAAAATTACTTGTTAGTATTTGAAATCAGACTAATGAACAACCAAATTTGCTTCAATTTTTTTGGAATCCTTGATAGAAGGCTTCTGTAAATAATGGAAATTTGATCAATTTTATTTATAATACAAAAATCTAGCAAGCTCTTAAATATCTGAATCATAGATCCTGTATTTAGGATAAACCCTAAATACAAATAAACACAAATACATAGAGAAAAATATTAAATGGCTATACACAAATTTAGTTTTTATTATGGCAATGACCACTTAAAATAGGGCCAAAGATCAGAATGGTGAAGACAGATAGCTTTGAGACTTGTTCAGTTTTCCAACTTGCGACTGTGCTCACACAAAGAAGGAACCCCTTTGAAGACTTCAAGCTATATGGCATTTACATTGTCAATAAAATCAACTGAAAACCCATTGCTTCCATGGAAAAACTGGACCAGGACATACTAGGCAGAAGAGCAAATGTGTTTTGGTTAATTTACTCTCCTAACTAAACAAATGACCAATGGTTGAAACAGCACTGCAAACAGTCATGCAGTATAACATTCTGAATACATCAATATCAATATAGCAGCATTGCAGCTGTATCCACATTCAGGAACCTGAATCATCCCTAAAATACAAATAATGAAATTTTACATGGAGAAAAATATTAAATGGCTATACACATAAACCCAAACATCAGCATGCCAAAGACAGTTTTTCGCCTTGTTCTGTTTTCCAGCTTGCAACTGTGCTCACACAAAGCAGGGACTCTCTTTAAGACTTAAAGATGTATCACATTTACATCAGCAATACAATCAACTGAAAGCTTAGTACTGCCATGGTAAAATAGGGCCAGAACATGCTTTGCAGAAGAAAAAACTGTGTTTTAGTTGATTTATGCTCCTGACTAAATGAATGACCTATGATTGAAACAGCACTGCAAAAAGTCATGCAGTACAACTTTCAGAATATGTCAATATCAATATAACAGCATTGCAGCTGCATCCACATTTAGGAACTTGATACTATTTAACAAGCTTTTAAACTCTCATCATGCTGCCGTAACAATTAAGATTCCTCCATAAAAATGAACACTTCCTTGTCCCTGCAGAAGTATTATATAAGTATCATGGGGGTAACCCAAGAACAACAAAGTTGGAACAAGTCAAATTGTAGCAGGGAAAAAATTCAACATATCAGTGTACACCTTGAAACTGAAAAGCTCTGATCCTTCAGAAAATAGCCCCTACACCTTTACTAACACCAAAACTTGCTCTGTTTGGGTGACAAGGTATGAAATAATGATCTTTTTGAAGAGGCTGGACTTTTGATTGCAAAATCAACCCATCACAAACTGAAATACAATGACTACCAATTTCTTCCAGAATTAATCATTTGATGAGTAATTATAGATTTATATAGCTTGAATACTACGATGTCCATGCCCCAAATTATTCCGTCCCAATCCAAGCCCAAGGCCTAAAGGAACTCCCTCAGTCTGTCCATGGTTGTGATTACAATGTGAGTGAACATTGACTTTAGTGTCTCCAGAGTTTACTTCACCAGAAGTCTGACCCTGCACATTTACACTCATTGCAGAACTAGCTGCATTTGAAGATGATCCATGCCTACTCATTTCTATCATTCCAATTCCATCTGGTTGCAAAGGCTGCCAAGTAATTTCCACATCATCATTATACCCTTGGATAAGGAAATCCGTGCAATTCTTTCGAAAACCATGATTATAAGGGTTCCGAAAGTGACCACCAGGCCCTTTGAGATAACTGTAACGGGTTACATTTGCTATTTCATTGGTTGTGATATTCCGTGCAATCTACAGTACAGGTAGAGAAAATTTCAGACAACTAGTGACACAAAATAGGTCTCACTGAAGAAAAATAAAGAAATGATACTTAGGATAGTTAATTTTCATCTTAAATAGGCAAAACGTTTTGAAACAATATCTATATTTTATTACTAGCAAAAGATGGAAGAGAGTAAGCGATAAAGTTGAGCCAAACAAACAACTTACATTAGGGGCCAAAAAGGGACAGAAGAAACTAACGACAACCATTAAAATAATGACTAATAGATTACAGTAGAACTCTTTTATGTCGAATTGAATTATGTTCCTCACACAAAACATTACCTATAGTTTCAGTGGGCCCAATTAATACCTACTTTTCTACAAAAAATCAGATAACTAGATGTATATCAAGAAGAAATTTAGTTGAAAGAATAACCACCCCTAGAACTGTAAGATTATATAAGCAAAGACTAAAGCTAACCAATACCTTTAATTTAAATTAAACAAAGGAAAGCATATTCATAAAATGAAACTATAGCCTTAAAGCGTTCATTCAGAAAATGTGACAGTGTAGGAAAAGTGATTTTGGAACCAAAGAACCATTTTCTTTATGTCTAGACTAAAACAAGAGCTAGAATTAGTTGCTAGACTTTATAAAAAAGGAACAACTAGCAACGACTCCTTTTCTTGATCTTATAAACATCTTCAAGAACAAAGAACTCTAGTTCTTTGAGGCCCATTAGATCGCTCTACATGGATGCAAGTTTTTAGGTTCTAGGGCACACTAAATGAACCTAAGTTGCACAAAACGTGGAAACGTGTACTAGTTTCAGAAACGGGAATGCATGGAAACATGACCCCCCTAAAATGGGTACGTAGGGGGAAACGTGATATATACATAGCTTTTTTAAATAACACATTATCTTGCAAGAAAGTAAGAATGATAAGCTAATTTGTAGGTAGGTTTGGAAACGAACCAGAGGTTAATTTGTCCTCATTTTTCTTAGATTAAAGTTTTTTTAGAATTCCTGTGAGTCCATGCACCAGCAAGAGGAACAAAACTAGGGAGGCAGCACCTCAAACAAGAAAGAGAGAGTCAACCAAGAAGGCTGTACACCCAACACAAGAGCCAATCTGAGATAGCCGCAGAAAATCAGACTTAAAAGAGAAGAGCAAGTGAATGTGATAATGAAAGAGGGGTAGGTCTTTATTTATGGTTTTGGGAAGGGTTAGAATTTAGGTTTAATTAAAACCTAAAAAATAAAAGAAATAAAAATTAATATTTTAATTACTTAAAATATTAATCACAAAGTCAAATAAGTCAAAGTGACTTATAGAAGACCAACACAACATCAAGCAAGATGGAGAGAGAATCAAGCAAGGGGAGGCTGCAAGATAAAGTCAAAGGGGTCTTCTTCAAAGGTAAACTGTCCACATATGTCTCATGATAACTTATAATTTTTTATCATCCCTGCATAAGAGGAGAAACTAGTGATGTGGTCATGTCCATCTTCTAGCTGCTCCTAGGTCTCATGGACCATCCTGGGAGAGAAGAAGAAGATCACAGATCATCACATCTTGGCACACAACCAAGAACTACCTGGTCCAAGACCAGGATACCCCAGAACACATCTAGGGTCTTTCATCCACCAAGGTACAAGACCAAGAATCAACCCAAGCGTTTAAGCAAGGATTCCCGGGAACACATACAGGGGCCCTAGAACACAAGTAGGGACTTACATCATCAACCACTAAGGAACACATCCAAGGATCAATCCAAGCACCGAGCAAGGATTCTTTGGAACACATCTAGGGGCCCTAGAACACATCTAGGGACTTACTGCTTGGTCCTTGACCAAGAACCCCAGAAATTGTGGGGTATGTGTTATATTCTTTGCATGTGTGTGTGTGTGGGTGCATCAGATATGACAACTGCGTCTAACGATCCCTCGTACTAGTGCTTTGTTTGTGTCGTGTGTGTCGGGCGCTTTCATAGGGGGGTCCCAGGGGGGCAGGTATGCCCCCCCCTGGTTACGTGCAACGTTTGGCAACGGGCAGTAGCCTGAGGCCGACGGGGTTCAAGGCAGCGCCCCGAAAAAAAAAATTTAGGCGGATTTTGCTATTTTTAGCGGTTTTGTAAATTAATCCCGGATTAAAGGATTAGGGTTTTGGTATCTACGGAATACCTAAAAACATTGTATATATATTGTATAGTGAATGGTGAAATTCGATATAATGAATATAAGAAAGGTTTTCCCAGTTGAGGGTTTCCGGTATAAATCTCGGTGTACTATGTGAATGAGCGATTGATTAATTTATGTTTTGTTTAAGAATCTATATGCATTGCTTTGCTTCGCAGGTATAAAACTTACAGAAATACACCGGGGGCCCTCACTAGGGTCTTTTTCCATGGCTCAAACTACTTGGTCCCAAACCAAGAACCCCAAGAGTGTACTGGGGGCCCTAGATCTCAGCTAGGGTCTTATGCCATCCTCCCGGAGAATGGCTCTTGCAGCTGCACTAATTTCAACAATTAGTTAAGAATTGTTCAGTGGGGTAGGCGTTATAAACCATGTCATAATTAAACATATAAGGCGAACCCACTCATCGTATACAATGACTTCTTCAATAATAAAATAATCATTCTTATCTTTCATCTCTCATGTATATCATCACAAATCCAACATGGGATCAATGCAATTGTCAATCTAAGCCTGATCCTGGAGTCAAATTTCAAGAGAGACCAAAATCGAAAACAACGAAAAGAAGGTAGAGGTTTTAGTTGGTTGAATTGAATTTTTTATGTAACTTCAAAAAAATATTATAGTATTTTAGAAAGTGAAAAAAATAAGTGTTGGAAGGAGGTATACATGACAATTTGTGAAAGGCACACTGAAATTCATGTTGTGGGAGTTAATAACCCTATGCAATCAATGATAGAATGTATGCAGACTTAAATTGAAGGTCGCCATCATTGCAGACAAACTAACAATGGCAACTGACTTGAAGCAGAACTGAAGCCCACAAAGCATGCAGAGCAGAGAGAGATTTTTCTCCAGAACTAGAAACAAATCATAGCAATCCATTTCTGCAAACACACTCAAGAATAAATGCCATATCTACAGCAGTACACTCACTTCGAAATTCTGCCAGCAACACAACCTAGGGATGACATAAGCAGCCCGACCTTGGGAACATGAATCATACTCATCAGGATTAGTGCTGCAGAATCTTCTAAAGTAGTAAAGGATATTTTAAAGAACTAATCTGAAGGTGCAATAACATCTAAGTTTCAAACATTAAGAAGAAAATTTGAAAATGCAAAGATGAACGATAGTGAGTCAGTGAATGGTTATATTACTAAAATGCGATATCTTGTAAATCACAAGGTGTAAATATTTCAAAAAGACGAATGATTGACAAAATTTTCAGGAGTCTCATGCCTAAATTTGAAATGGTCACTGCCAGTACTGAAATCTCCAAAGATCCAAGTACAATGAAAATTGAAGAATTAAGTGATTTTGAAAAAAGAACTGCTAATGATCGAATGAAGAATGCTTTTTTCCACCAGGGTTGGAGCTAGAGACAGAAACAGAGAACAACATAATCAAAATTATCAGCATCTGAATAGGCAGTATCAGCAAAATTCACAGAATTTTCAACAAAACTCAAATTGTCAAGGAAATGCATCCACCTCAAGAGGAAGAGCAAGAAGTCAAGGTCAGTTTTCCAGAGGAGGAGGCAAAGAAGGATCCCGTGGAAGAAGAAAAGGGTGTAGAGAAATATCTGGCATACAATGTTACTATTGTAACCAATTTGGTCATCTTGAGAAAGTTTGTAGAAATAAAATATATGATTTGGCAAATAAAGGTGCTAATCATGTCATTAAAGAAACTAGAAATAAGAATTTATTCATAACAAGCTTAATGGTGCCTAATAAAGAAAAGGAGGTAAGGTACATTGATTCAGGATGTTCAACTCATATGACATCTCAAGAGGAATTGTTCACTAGAATAGATGACAATTATTCTAGTAAAGTTATATTTGAGGATGAGAGTGCATCAGAGGTAAAAGGAAAAGGTACAGTAGCTATTCAAGCAGTTTTATTAATGAAACATTGTTGACACCAGCACTTGAGAAGAACTTACTTTTAGTAGGTCAGATGCGATAGAGCAAAATTGCAAGTTATGTTTGATCACAGAGAATGTTCATTCATAGACAAGCTTAATAGGAATGCAGTCATGGAAAAAGAAGAAACTAGTGCAGATAGAATTTTCGAACTTACTTTTTCCTTGCAAGAGTCACACAATTCAAAGGCTACCTAAGAAGTACACAGCAAGCTTTGAGATTTGTGAATGGGACATTTGAATTTCAATAATATGATATTAATGAGGTAGTCTAACATGATATTAATGTTGATGTTTTGTAGCTTCAGGAGGTATTCTCAGAAGTGGCCTTGGTGTCGGGCATGTGGGAATCTTCGTTGGCACCACATTGGACTTTTCGTATGGTGAAAACCCCCTTGGATTGGAGCTTGGGGCTTTATGGACTTGATGGGCTTTGGGGGCTTGTGTTGGGGTTTCACACCGACATGAAGGAATAAAGAATCCTAATTTAATGTTGAGTTTAGCAGAGGGCTCCTTAGAGTAAGCTAAGGGATTCCAAACTCACTTTGGACTCCTATAAAAGGACAAGAGAGATTGTGAAAATCTCATTGTGACATTATGGAGTTAGCATAAGTGAGTGAGCACTTATGCTCAGAGGCTTGGCGATTTCAGCAAGGGAATTTCTACAATTTTGGCAAATCTAGCCTAGGGTTCTTGGACATTTTGTTTTTTATTTTCAGCCTAGGAGGAAGACCACACGTGTGAGAGAGGTCAGAGAAAACAACACATGTTTGAGGAAGGTACGGACCGCATGTGTGAGTAGTCCGTACAATCACATGTGTGGAAGCAGCAGGTCCGCACAGCCACATGTGTGGTATGGAACAGGTCCGTACAGTCACAAGTGTGGCAGCCGTGCAGCAGACAAGGAGTTGCACGTGTGAAGGACCAGAACAGGGCCACACGTGTGAGGGTTTCTGAGCAGCAACAGTTATGTACAGGCTGACATCAACAGTTCGTACAGTCAGTACGGTTGACGTCAGCAAGTCATACAAGTGGTCTGCAACAGATTTGTAAGTTGGGAATTTCCAGAGTATTTTGCTGATTTTTGTGGTTTTGAGAGGACTAGTTTTGTCCTCAGATTTGGTGATTTTGTGAATGTTGAGAGGGTTGATATTGCCCTTAGAAATTTCTCTTTGATCTTTATGTTTCCGCTGTTGTAATTTTCTATCATAATTTCAATGTAAAATTATTCAGTGATAAGAACCCTAGGGTTTACTGTTTGGGTCACTTGGAAGTAATTTTCAGATCTGAAATTAAATGCATAAAACTTGACATGATATCACAATTGAAACTTTGAAGAGAGAGAAGGGTCATCCTGAGATACAGGTAGCTGCAGATTGGTGGTACAACAGATTTGTTGTTGCAGATTTTTTGTTTTTGTTCTAGGCAGATCACAATAGTGAACACTCTTAAGATTGAGGACAGGTTGGAAGGGGCAACAAAATTCCGGCCTTGGAAGGCCAGGATTTTCCTTCTCTTGGAGGAGAATGATCTCAAAGGGTATGTTGAGGGTGTGGTTACAAGTCCTACAAATTCGTAGGAATTGGCAGCTCATAAGAAGAAGGAAGTGAAGACCAAGCAGATATTGTTGGATTCCGTGAAGGATCATTTGATTCCTCACATTACTAAGAAGAAGACAACTAAATATATGTATGATGCTTTGGTGGGCTTGTACCAAAGTGGGAATGTAGGCCGGAAATTGATCTTGAAGCACCAATTTCAAGTTGTTGAGATGTTCAGTTCGACCACAGTTGTTAGCTACCTCATGAGAATCACTCAAATTTTTTATCAGTTTGCAGCCATTGGTGAGGTAGTTGATGATACTGAGTTGGTGAATGTAGCATTGAGTGGTCTTCCTGGACCTTGGGAACCATTTGTGCAAGGGATCTATGCACAAGAGAAGTTGTCAGATTTTGACCAGTGTTACCAACATCGCGATGTTATCGTCGACATCACGATATTGCCGCCAAATTCAAGGTCGACGATATTATCGCCGCAAAATTCGCAACATTTTCTTCTGGCGATAATATCGCAACATTTTCTTCTGGCGATAATATCGCAACATTTTCAAAAATGTCACAATATTATCACAGGTCGATAAATGTCGCACATCCCACGGAAAGTGGCATTTTAAAAGCAAGTTTTGGGTTTTTTAGTCTCATTTTGCTAACAAATTTTGGGGTTTGGAGAGCAAAGGAGCAAGAGCCGAAATTTTAGTTTTTTTTTTGTCATTTTGCAAACAAAAAGAGGCTAGTAATCTACTAATTAATGGTAATCTTAAATTCTTAAAGTAAAAGTGACATTCCCCTTTATCTTTCATTTTCATCATTTTCCTTAAATTTTTAACATTACATTAATTGTTTTAGGATGTTTGAGAGTGGTTCCAACCTCATTGGACTTCATATAGAGAGAGTAGAATTTCAGGTCCCATTCAAAATTCAGTGGACCTAATGGTTTTCAGGATTTCAAGATTGGCAGTATTGCAACATTTCCACTAGATTCTATCATGTATGAGGGTATGGAATTGGCATTTGGTCAAGAGCACCAAGCCCTCTATGTACCTCGATGTTGGTGGCATCGATTGTTGAACTCTTCTATCATGACCTTAGTAAAAATGTACCCTTCATTCAAGTAAAATAACTTATTAGGCATGTTAAGTTTTTTCTATCTTATTTTAATGCATAGAGGGTGACACTAATTATGAGGATCTTAATATAGGCAATGATTTTGACTATATGTAGTTATTTGTGGAGCATGATTTTTTTTGGACTTTAAAGGCCATTTATAGCCTCTTTGTTGATGTATTTTGGTTCAGAGATGGATTTCACTCGATGCTTTTTTGGTTATATGCACCCTTACTTGTTATTTACATGAGAAACTTTGCATATTTGTGTATAATGGTTTGGATTCATATGGACGCATGTTACAGCAAGATTTGTTTCACCCTATGCAAACTTGCACAGAGGGCCTTTTTCCATTTCCCTATGCAGACTTGAAGTCCCTTTTTGCAAATACCAGAGCTAAAAACATTATTTTTCCACATATACGCGTCCTACCTATTGTACAGCATGCATATATGCAGGTTGCACCACTACAGCCCGCGTACATCGGGTTTTGTGCCCAAAATTAAAAAATGGTGTCGGGTTTCCATGTCATGTCATGAGATCCATGATCCTTGACCTTCCATATACTGGAAACGTTCCGACTCGACCCTTCAATTCCACTTGAAGGCTACAAATGGGCCAAATCCAAGCTATTGAAAAGAGGATAAGAATTCAACTTTGAGAGCAAAGTTACTCTCGAGAAATTATTCACTTCATATTGATTCTGCATCCCTTTGTCCTTTTAAGTCTAAACACATTGTTCAACCCCCAAGCTCTTCCCTACTTGATTGAGAACCTCATTGTCTCTCTTATATGAGCTTGCCTTTGGTGGAGGATTGAAGTGGTGGAGGCCCAGTTGGAAGGGACTTAGTTTCTCGATTCTAAATTGTGCCAACACGGAAGTTTGTGATTCATTCACTTTTGTTGATTACATTTTAATAGAAATACTCTTTTCTCGTCCAAATAATATCTTGCAAATATTTGAATTGTTATTCCATGGACGTATTTGTTATGAATGTTGATGGATTATGCTATTGAATGTGCTAACATTATATATTATCACCATATGCTTGCGTTTCTTGGTTGTTGAAGTCAAGTTGCAGGTGTATTGCTTTGAGTCAAGTGCTCAACGGTGGACTTCACCGAACGTCTGGACGAGGTAGGCCTTTTATCTTGTCTTGCTAGCATATTTGTTTATATAGCATACCTGAGATTAGAGTTGATTTCTGCAGTCATTTATGTCTGTTGTGGTTTACCCCTAGTCATAGAGAGATTTTCCTCGTAACAGAATTGGTGACCATATTGGGGAAAGAATCTTCTTTTTCGGGGTTTGGAGTGTTTTTCTCCTTAGATTGTTCTCGTTTATATTGTGTTTCTTGTCGTCTCACTGCTTGACAACCTCTGTTCATTCTGAGTCTGGGTTTCTTAGCCCTCTCCTTAGCCTAGTTGTGTTTTAACTTTTTAACACATATACGTGGGTTTTTACCTGACAGTCGCGTACATACGTATGTTGTCCTTCCACAAGAGGCGTATATATGCGCTTTTCCCCTGAACAGTCGCATACATCACATTTTATTGCTTGGTTGTTGGGTTTGATGATTGTTGGGTAAGTTTTGATGGTTGTTGAGTCTTCTTGGGTCTCTGCTATGACTGTTAAGTGTCTGTGGAATGATAGGAAACTTTTCTTTGGTTGAATTTTTGGGCGGTGCCTTTCTCGTCATCCTTTTCATTTGATTGTCCTTGCATCTTGGGCTGGGTGTTTGCTTCTTGATATCCTACTTGGTTTGTCTCTGTTTACATATAGTAGAGTTTTTATATCAAGTTGTTGTTCAATCCTTGCATTTTCATTCTTTATATTGAAAATACAAAAATATTAGKCATTTTACATTGTTGGCATTTGATCTTTTGAGTCCTTATCATTGATCTTAGTACATGTAAAGAAAGATTGCATCTTATTTGGAATTGCAGAACTAAATTGAGAATTGCATTTTGAAAAGCATATCATTTATTGGGAATTGAAGTTAGGACTTTGCATTGTATTCATATTCATTTATTTTACTTGTTGGGTCATAACATCATTAGTTTCACGACCGCACCTTTTTGAGTAAGCAAGGCCACTAAAAGTAACGTTGATAATTTAAAATTGATTAGTAACGATTTTATTTTTCTAGGGTGCACAAACTAGCTTAGGATTTAGAGTCTTGGAATAGGATTTTGTGAGTAAACTTCTCCAAGGCTATTAAATCAACATGTGTCTGACTAAGGGAGTGGAGAAATCCATTGTATAATTGGTAATATCAGGAGGCTTCGCTTACATCGTAGTTAAACACGAGGTCGCATGAGGTTGGTTGAAGGGATATCCCCCCGATACCTTCTTAGCGTCAGATATATTTATGCGGATCTATTCGTATATGGGGATCTTGCTAGTACCTTTACCTCTGTGAGAGGCGGTGCTTTCGAGGTTTCGGGCTTTGTTACCCTGCCCATACGGTGGACCTGACTTACAATTGTTCGCCTGCGCATCGGTTATATCGTGGTTTCTTAGTTGCTTGACATAGGTACCACATAGGTTACTTGCAGGGGTTATTTTGCAGGTACCCTGGGTCAGATAAAAGTCGGGCAGTACACAGCCTTTATGGAGGATTACCTCTCAGGGGGGATCTGACCAACTGGTTGTTAAGCCCACGAGGACCCTTATATCTGATTATGATACCTCCGATCTTTAGCAGGGAGTCTCAGGCCCCTCTTGGGTGAAGCATACCTACTTTAGGGAGGGAGGCCCCTTGCAGCCACTTTATCCTGTTTGTGTGCATATTGGCCTTTTGATTTTATTTTGGTGTGCTCTTTGATTATTAGTTGACCTTGGGATTTTATATCATGCCTTGAGTTGTCATGATCATGGATAGTGGAGTTCCTTTGGCTCCCTCATTTACCGCTACCTCCCCCGTGACATTCACTCATTTCATGGGAACGAATCCGCTCACGTTTCATAATGGTATGCAGAATTATGATACTCAGTCCATGCCTTGGATCTCTAATCATTTCCCTCTTAATATGCCTATACTTTCATCCAAGGGCACGATGGCTCCGCTATATGCATCTTCATTTGAGAGGAGTCTTATCCCACAACCGACTCTCACTGTAGGGGGTTGGAATCTCCCCTCTTACGGATCCAATCCTAGCCACACATTTTCAGGAGCCAACGCTCAAATGGGTGGTTATTCTACTTATTACACCCCATCCGTGTATCCTTCGTCCGTTATGCCAATTCCCACGAACACTCTACCCATGGCAAGTCCCCATATGTCCTCTGGTATTTCATACGGAGGGAATCGGTTTTATGGTACGGGCTACCCCCTTCACGAAACCCCTTCACATGAGGGCAACACATATCCTCACCTAAATAATCCTTATCACGCCTTTGTCTCCTCGCAAACCTTTATGGATCAATTATGGACGATGCACGTACAAACCTTTATGGATCAATTAGGCGGAGGATACTACCTTTCCAGACAGGGGCAGGGTGTAAACCAGGACCCTTCCTGGCCTGCAATTTCTCAAAACCAGTCTTTCCCAGGACCTTGGTCTCAAATGCCACAACTAACCGTCGCCACTAGTCCAACCCCTGCAAGTCATATTGGAATTCCATCACCAACCTCTGTTAGTCATGTTGGGGGATTGGTCGACAACCTCTGCATGCCATGTTGAAGACTCGCAACCAGTCGTTGGAAGTCATGCTAGGGGCATCACTCTAGTCGCCATGAGTCATACTGACATCACATCTCCAACCTCTATGCATCATGTGGGAGATGAACCACCAGCCTCTGTCAGTCACGCTGAGAGCATGTCACCAGCCATTATGAATGATGTTGGGGGCATCCATACGATTGAGAAGCCTGGACGTGTAAGACGTAAGCCCAAGTTCCTTTGTAGGCTTTGCAAAGGAGATCACCTTACTCGTTTGTGCCCTGCTACTGCTATGGTACAAGAAGTGTGGCCCTTGCCTAGGGGCCCTATGGGTTTTGAGTCGTCTTTGGTTTCCCAACACTTTGTTTCTCCTATGATTGACACGGTAGTCATGCCGATGCAATCATCACCTGACCCCACTCCTATTTTTGAGGGTGGTGTGTCTCCTAGCCTTGTTGTCTCGCATCCTATTCAACCAACGGTTGAAGAAGTGGTCGTACCGATGCAATCTCCGGTCAATCCAACTCTTCTTTTGGAGAGTGATGCGTCCTTCAACCATGTCATTAGCATTTCTAGTACTGCACCTTCTGAACAAGAGAGAGTTTTACTCTCCCCGAGTACTCTCCCTCCAAGTATTGGAGAAGTTCCCTTTGACTGGGATGGTCTTGTGGAGTATCAAATTCCTCCTCCTATGCCTTTTCAGGTAAGAGACGTTCTCTGATTTATCATTGAGAAGGTAACCTCCACTAGCACTTTATCCTCCTCAACTTGGAGAGCTTTGGGTTTTCCCAAGCTTGTGTCAATTATTCGCAAGTTGCTGACCTTTCAAAGAAATCCTGCACGGGAGCCTTGGCCTCCCCCATGACATGCCGCCTAGAACCCCCCCAACGAGTCTGATTTAAGCTCTTTTCCGACTCGTTTCAAAAATCGAAAAGATTGTTGATTGAACCTGTCTCTTTCACACTCATAAATTGGATCTGAAAGAACGTCTATTTGGTGCAAGTTTATCCCTTTTACAAACCAAGTAGACTAAAATAACGAAAAAGGACATTTTTTGGCGTTAAGTTGTAATTGCATCTCATTCTCTTGCTTACAATATTGAGCCTATTGTCGCTTCTCGCTTTTGCGTTATAAGCCTTTCACCTCAGCAGTTTGCATCATCATCCAGGCAAAGCCTTGTTTATATCCTTTGCAGCTTGATACCCTATACCCAGGAGGAAACATTCCCCCGAGTGTCCATCTCCTGCATGCACCTCCTTGCATTGAGCATAGGTATGTTCCACTGTTGAAACCAGTTTGCTTACTTGCAACACTCATTTCCTCCTCTGTATCATAGTATTCATTTGACTATGAAAAAACAAAAAAAGACGAGCGGGAAGGGAATATTATCTTATATTGGCAACAGTCGTGTCGCCTTTGAACAAAGCGCAAAATTTTTGAGTCCACTTGTCATCAAAATTTTGGGTTTAGCATGACCTTAGGAAGCTGAGCTCGTTACAAAGAGTTTACTCCCTCGACTGGTTACTCTTTCAGTCCCTATGGAGAGTTTGATTGATGCCTCCTGCATCTCAAAGTTTCATCATTGAGTCTATGCTACCAGAGTCGTCCATATGTCTCATGCTCTTGTTCAAAGGATGTCTATCAACCTGTGTCGACCATTCCTCAAAACTCTTGACTTTGCATGTCGGCCATACCCTTAGTGTGTCTCAGAATTACATTAAGTTGTAGTCCTATTGTCCACCCTGGTCCTACTTTCCTCATTGGTAGGTAACCTTGAACCCAGCAGTCATCATTCTTCATTGGTCGTTGATTGGGTAGTTTCCCTTGTGTTCGACGACAAGAAATCTATTCACACATTGGAATTCGTGCAGTGTCTTGGATGCCATTAGCCCTATTGGTGGTTTCCTCGCCTTTGTCAACAATTTTCCTTATTGGCTGCTATTCAGAGGGTCTTTTTCGTGTACCGCTTGCATCTGGCACACGCAAAAGACGCACAGGTTCGTTGGTTCGTGAACATGTTCTTCATTTGATTTCCTCCAAATCATCAAGCTCTTGCTTTGTACCTCATGCTAAATGATGAGAGATGCCTTAATGTTATCCTTTCAACAGGTCAACTTCCATTGACTTCAGCTCATCTATTCTGGAGACGAGACCTAGAGTCCTATGAGTACCTAAAGGCTTGCAGTCATTAGTGGTATGTTCTCTCGCCATCGACAATTGGGAATTAATCAATGTCTCTTGATCGATGGATTCTTCAAGTGTTCGACCCCGGCACCTCTATTCACACTTGTAAGAATGTACTTGGTGCCTTGATACCTACTTTCATTATCGGTAGGTTGTCTCGCGTTTGTTAACGGTATACCTTAATGACCGGTAATCAAACGAAGTCTCATTGTGTTCGACCTCAACTTCGTTATTCACACGATGTAGACTTGCACCTTTGGCACATTGTGTACAAGACTTGAAGACATCAGTTCATAGTCGCAACTTTCTTGAGTTGTTGCTACCTTTCATTGGACTGGTACCTATGTGACTTTAGTGATCATGGGATATCAGATTGTACTCCATTGTATACATATGTCTTCAGATTGATTTTAAGACTGGTTTTACTGGGCCTTGTTCGTGACTATGATAGCCTTTGGCATGTAGCCACCTTTGTATTGCCTATTCATGGCCATGGACATCTGTTTAGAATATTTTCACATGGATCTACAGTGTAATTCAAATTGGCAACCATGTGTGCAAAGTCAGTACAGATTGTAATAGTCTCATGAGAAACTAGTTCTTCCAGCCGGGTTCCCATTACTCCACTTCTGGGTCTTATAATGTATTTCGGCCATCACAGATACTCCTCTGACCTCACACATTAGGGGGCATCTGTTATAGAAAGATTTGCCTCACCTATGAAAACTTGCACAGAGAGCATTTTTCCATTTCCCTATGCAGACTTGAAGTCCCTTTTTGCAAATACCAGAGCTAAAAACATTATTTTTCCACATATATGCGCCCTACCTATTGTACAGCATGCATATACGCAGGTTGCACCACTGCAACCCGCGTACATCGGGTTTTGCGCCCAAAATTAAAAAATTGTGTCGGGTTTCCATGTCACGTCACGAGATCCATGATCCTTGACCTTCCATATACTGGAAACGTTCTAACTCGACCCTTCAGTTCCACTTGAAGGCTACAAATGGGCCAAATCCGAGCTATGGAAAAGAGAAGAAGAATTCAACTTTGAGAGCAAAGTTACTCTAGAGAAACTATTCACTTAATATTGAGTCTGCATTCCTTTGTCCTTTTAGCTTTGAACACATTGTTCAGCGCCCAAGCTCTTCCCTACTTGATTGAGAACCTTATTGTCTCTCTTATATGAGCTTGCCTTTGGTGGACGATTGAAGTGGTGGACACCCACCTTGAAGGGACTTAGTTTCCCGGTTCCGAAGCGTGCTGTCACAGAAGTTTGTAATTCATTCACTTTTGTTGATTACATTTTAATAGAAATACTCTTTTCTCTTCCAATTAATATCTTGCAAATATTCGAATTGTTATTCCATGGACGTATTTGTTATGAATGTTGATGGATTATGCTATTGAATGTGCTAACATTATATATTATCACCATATGCTTGTGTTTCTTGGTTGTTGAAGGCAAGTTGCAGGTGTATTTCTTTGAGTCAAGTGTTCAACGGTGAACTTCATCGAACGTCTGGACGAGGTAGGCCTTTTATCTTGTCTTGCTAGCATATTTGTTTATATAGCATACCTGAGATTAGAGTTGATTTCTGCAGTCATTTCCCTCTATTGTGGTTTACCCCTAGCCATAGAGAGATTTTCCTCATAACAATGCACATAATATATCTTCACAGACTCTGACAAAGCGAGTTGTACTTGGCAATAGCACCAATAGAGGACACCAGAGTCTAGTTCATGCTTCTTCTACAACACATCAGAGTCCAATGCCAGCCCCAGGGCCTTCTTCCTCTAAAGGAAAATCCATTTCTAGAGCCATCACCTTTGCTCATAAAATGGGAAGTGGGAATCGTTAGTTTATTTATCTGATTTCATTATAGATGCCTCATGATGATGAGATACATTTATTGATGAGGTTGCAAGAAGGCTTCAGAGAGAGTTCTCATTGGTCTCTACCCTCTCTGGTACATCTTATGGTAGTAGGACCTGGTTGGTGGATAGTGGAGCCTCATGCCATATGACAAGAGCACAATAATTGTTTGAGAGTTTCACAGAGATTGACTCAGATATGTGTGTGGAGCTTGGTATGGAAACTACGCATGCACTACAGGGATCTGGAACATTGCAATTCCTTATGTACTCAAAAGATGTGTTGAGGGTGACAAATGTGCTATGGGTGCCAGAACTCAGGAGGAGTACGCTCTCAGTCTCAGCAATTGAGGAGAAGGGTCATTACATATTGTTTCGAGATGTACATGTGTTGTTCATGCCCTAAGTATCTAGCCCAGACACAACAGTGGTTCTTAGAGTTAGAGAGAGCAACCTGTGTAGGTTGAAGGGCCACCCTATGCGAGATATGGCCAACAGTAGCAGAGCGACAGTGGACAAGGAGAAGATAGCTCAAAGGGTTGTGCAGACTCAAAGGGAGCTCGACTTCAGAGGGAGTCAGTAGATTCAAAGGCAGTGCGACTTCAGAGGGAGTCATCCATTTATAGGGAGACAACCTTCAAGTAGGAGAGAGGAGTCTTCCAAGACTGTCAAGAAGGCGTCATGGGTTGAGGAAGCTCATAAGCAGGAGGCTTCTAGGAGCAACATGTCTTCCAAGGAGGAACTGTGCCATACAGCAAGACTCGCTTCGGTGACAAAGGGAGCAGCCAATCAAATGGATTGGAGTACAACTGTGGTAGCGGATCTAGTGTAGGAGGCAGAGCTACTTCTAGTGTGGGATACAAAGATACTTCCGGGTGATTGAGGATGGAATACCTGCCTCGCTAAGAGGAAGTGTTGATGTTTTGTAGCTTCGGTAGGTGTTCCCACAAGTGGCCTTGGTGTCGAGCATGTGGGAATCTTCATTGGCACCACATTGGAATTTTCATTCGATGAAAACCCGCTTGGATTGAAGCTTAGGGCTTCATGGGCTTGTTGATGGGCTTTGGGGGCTTGTGTTAGGGTTTCACACCCACATGGAGGAATAAAGAATTTTAATTTAATGTTGACTTTAGTGGAGGGATCCTTAGAGTAAGACTCCTATAAAAGGAGAGGAGAGATTGTGACATTATGGAGTTAGCATAAGTGAGTGAGCACATGTACTAAGAGGCTTGGTGATTTCAGCAAGGGAATTTCTGCAATTTTGGCAAATCTGGCCTAGGGTTCATGGACATTTTGTTTTCTATTTTCAACCTAGGTAGAAGACCACACATGTGAGAGAGGAGAGAGAAAACAATGCGTGTGAGGAAAGTACAGGCCGCCCGTGTGAGCAGTCTGTACAGTCACACGTATGGAAGCAATAGGCTCGTACAGTTGCACATGTGGTATGGAACAGGTCCATACAATCACATGTGTGGTATGGAACAGGTCTGTACAATCACACGTGTGACAGTCGTACAGTAGACAAAGAGCCGCATGTGTGAAGGAGTAGAACAGGGCCGCAAGTGTGAGGGTTTCTAGGCAGCAGCAGTTCTGTACAGGATGACATCAGCAATCCATACAGTCTGTACGGTTGATGTCAGCAGGCCGTACAGGTGGTCTACAGCAGATTTGTAAATTGGGAATTTTCCCAGGTATTTTGTTGATTTTTGTGGTTTTGAGAGCACTGGTTGTCCTCAGATATGGCAATTTTGTGACTGCTGAGAGGGATGATTTTGCCCTTGAAAATTGTGAATTTGTGGTTTTGAGAGCACTGGTTTTGTCCTCAGATATGGCAATTTTGTGACTGCTGAGAGGGATGATTTTGCCCTTGAAAATTGTGAATTTGACAGTTTACAGAATAGAAATTTGTGTCCCATGTGCATGGATAATTTCTCTCTGATCTTTATGTTCCCATTGCTGTAATTTTCTGTCATAATTTCAGTGTAAAATTATACAGTGATAACATCCCTAGGGTTTACTGTTTGGGTCACTTTTAAGTAATTTTCAGATATGAAATTAGATGCATAAAAATTGACAATTAATGAGGCAGATTAACATGATCAATGATCTTCCCTATCTTGAAGTTGATGATCATCTTTGTGAAGGATGCATACTTAGGAAGCAACAAGGAGAGCCTCTCGAATAGAGTTTGGAAGGCTAGGAATCACCTTGCATTGACACATTCATATTTATGTGGCCCTGTGGAAACTTTATCTTTTGAAAAGGAAAGATACTTCCTAACTTTCATTGATGATTACTCCAATAAAACATTGATATACTTTCTGCAAGAAAACTCAGAAGTATTTGCACATTTGTTTAGTTTAAGGAAACGGTTGAAAATCATAGTGATCTTAAGATTCCCACCCTCGGATCAGATAATGGGGGAGAATATAAATCCAATGAATTCATAAACATGTGCAAGATGAATGGTATAAAGAGGGAATTGACAAAGTCATATACTCCTCGGCAGAATGGTGTCACAAAATGAAAGAGTAGAACAATCGTTGAAATGGTCACGAGTATGTTGAAAACGAAGCAGCTTGGCAATGTCTTTTGGGATAAGGCAATTCACACATCGGTGCACACTTTTATGAACCAGGGAATTATGAAGAAGATCCAAAAGTATAGTGGAATGAACCAAGGGAAGCAGAATTTAATGCCTTCATAAGAAATTATACATTGGATTTGGTCAAATTAACTAAAAGAGAAGATGTAATAGGTACTAAATAGGTATATAAAACTAGGTTAAATCGGTATATAAAACTAAGTTATAATCAAATGGTATAATTGATTGGCAAAGGTTTCTATGTAATCAGTTCCTTCCTATTGTACATATACTTTTGTGAGGTGCACACTTTTATGAACCACAAAATTATGAAGAAGGTCTGAAAGGATACCGGAATGAACCAAGGGAAGCAGAATTTGATGCCTTCATAAGAAATTACTCATTGGATTTGGCCAAATTACTTAAAAGAAAAGATGTAATAGGCACTAAATAGGACTATAAAACTAAGTGTCAAATGGTACAATTGATTAGCACAAAGCCTGTTTAGTCACAAAAGAATATATACAATAGGAAGGAACAGATTACACAGAAACCTTTGCTCCAGTGGCAAAGATGAACACAATCAGGATGGTACTTGCATTGGCTGCACAGTATAAGAAAAAATTTTATCAGGTGGATGCTAAATCAGTTTTCTTGAATGGTTACATTGAATAGAAAATTTATGTGGAGCAACCTGAAGGATTTGAAATTACAGGGAAAGTGGATTGTTTTTGCAGGTTGAAGCTGGTCTTGTATGGACTTAAGCAAGCTCCGAGAAAATGTTATTTGAGGGTTAATAAGTATTTTCAGGATCATGGACTAATTAAAAATTCTTCTGAACCCAATTTAAACATTCTTCAGTCAGACAAAGAAAGTCTCATAGTTGCACTACCAGTTGATGACAGGAACAACCCTGAGTAGTTTTAGAAGTTTAAACTTTAAATCACATATGATTTCAGCATTTGAAATGGCATATCTTGGCAGATTACATTATTTCTTGGGCATTGAAGTATGGAAAAAAGGTGATGCCATCTTCATGTCGCAAGCTAAGTATACTTGGAATAACTAATGAAGTTTCAACATGAAAGTTGCAAACCAGCAGCAACTCCACTAGGAAAAGTTAAAAAGAAATGATGACTCCAATCCAGTTGCCAGTACTCTATATTGTTGATTAGTACACTTCAAGTTATACAATCGTCATGGACTCAGCAGCAGTTTCTTTAAGTACTAAAAAGCAACCTACAGTTTCACTCTCCATAGCAAAAGAAGAGCACAAAGCAGTAAGAACAACCCACACATTTGCTATGTGATAATCAAAGTACTATTCAAATGGCCAAGAATCTGGTTTTCTACAACAAGACTAAGCATATAGATTTTCAGTATCAGTTTGTTCAAGTATTGGTTCAACAATGTTTGCTTTCGATAGTGTATTGCAGTGCGGAAAAACAGATAGTGTATGCTGTAGCAGATATATTCACCAACGCATCACCAAGTGTTGAAAAACTGATGCATGTAAGTAAATTCAAAAAATTTACAGCATACAACCAACATACCAATACATCTGCATATATGAGGATCACTGAAAGTGAGACAATCACAGAGAGAACACAAGTATACCCTGGGAAACCCTCTTGGGGTAGAAAACCCAGCCAAAACTTCTCTTCAGATTCTTCAACAAAGTACAATACCAGTACAAGACTTTAGAGTAACTCGCTAGAACTCAAAGGGCTGAAACAATACCATTGTTTCAGCCAATGTTACAAGAACCGAACCGGTCATTGAACCGGTCGACCCCAAAAACCGGAACCGAACTGGAACCGGAAAAAAACCGGAAAAAACCGGATAAAAAAACCGGTCCCTAAAAATACATAAAATATTCAAATTTTTGAAAAACAAATACATATTCATGTGCATCCATGTGAATCTTTGTCTTTCCCTTCAACCACTCTTCTCTCTGCCCAGTGCCTACAAATAAGACAGAGGTTGGTGTGTAGATGCACCATTAAGTCACCTGACACGATGATAAAGAGAAGAGTTCAACAGAAGAATTTATACTTGAGTGAAGGGTACATTTTTACTGGGGTCGTGACAGAAGAGTTCAACAATTAATGCCACCAACATCGAGGTACATAAAGGGTATGGTGTCCTTGATTAAATGTCAGTTTCATACCCTCTTACATGATAGAATCCAGTGGAAGCATTGCAATCCTGCTAATCTTGAAATCCTGAAAAACCATTAAGTCTGCTGAATTTTGAATGGGACCTAAAATTCTACTTTCTCCATATGAAGTCCAATGAGGTTGGAACCACTCTCAAACATCCTAAAACAATTAATGGTAATGTTAAAAATTTAAGTAAAAGGATGAAAATGAAAGAGAA
>ML776774.1:855389-874387 GCA_009831015.1 Picea engelmannii
AGAGAAAGGAGAATGTCACTTTTAATATTACCATTAATTACTCAAGAGAAGCCAAATGAGTAGTGTGAGTGAAAGAGAGGGGGTGGGGTTGGCTTTATAGCTTCATTAGGGGCTCTAGACAATTCTAGAAGCTTCCCATGCATGCCCCCAACCCTAATTTTGTTTTTAAAATCAAAAATTTCCTTACATTTCCGTCCGCGGGCCTCCTTAGCAAAAAAACCGGTTCCATACGGAACCGGCCGGTTCAGGGAAAAAAACCGGTTCCGTACGGAACCGGTCTAAAGCAGTTTGAGGGGCCGGTTTGAACCGGTTAGGGTCTGGAACCGGTCGGACCGGTCGGTTTTGCCGGTTCCGGTCCGGTTCTTGTAACATTGGTTTCAGCACTTACAAACTTCACAAATAGCTGAACTAACACTTACAGTAATAGCTTGACAAAATCACCAAAAGATAACTGACTTTCCTACTTCTTGTAGCAAACTTATGGCAGCTTTAACACAGTATTTGTAGCAGCCTTATATCAGCAAGGAACAGCAGAAGACTTCAGCAAGAATAGAGTTCTTTTATCAGTAGTATACTTCAACAATTAGCTGCCATATACCAGCAGAAGACTCCAGCAACTAGCAGCCATAAACCAGCAGAAGATTCCAGTAGATATTAGTCATATACCAGCAAAATACTTCACCAATAGATGTCTTGCCTCAGCAGAAGACTCCGGCAAAACAAAGGTATCCAAATGTTAAGTGAATGCCCCTTTTTATAGGTTGGTTTGGCTGCCCCAAGCAGCCCCCTATGAATGTATGACAGTTGTATAACAACTGTCATACCTGCCCTCCTTTGGCTGCCCAGAGTCACCTCCTAATGTTCCCAAGAGCCACCTCCTAATGCTCCCAAAGGTCACTTC
This sequence comes from Picea engelmannii, assembly GCA_009831015.1. Classification (NCBI taxonomy): domain Eukaryota; kingdom Viridiplantae; phylum Streptophyta; class Pinopsida; order Pinales; family Pinaceae; genus Picea; species Picea engelmannii. The sequence continues at coordinate 856,291 of ML776774.1, forward strand.
TTTTGTCTCTTCTAGAGACTGCCCTAAACTGATGTCTTAGGATTGTATGACAGTTGTATAACAGTTGTCATACCACCACCCTAAGCAGCTGCCCTAAGATAGCCACTCAAACCGCCCTAAGCAGCCCTCTTAAGCAGCCTCCCTTAGTTGGCCACTACAACCGCCCTAAGAAGCCCTCTTAGAGGTGCTATGAGGTTGACACATGGCATATGGTTGTCTTCGCATAAGGTTGACACTTGTCATGTGTTTGATGCTTGACATAAAGTTAACACTATCAAAAATTTATTTACATGGTTAGTTACAATAGGGAAAATAGCTTCCAAAGCTATATAATTCAACACTCCCTCTGAGCAAGGAAGGTATTTTCCTAGTACCAACTGTTACATCCATTTGTCTTTACTTGGCTATTGACTTGTTGATCCATGTAGAATATGTTCATCAAGAAAAGTTTTGTATCCATAGCTAGCAATGGGATCAGTAGCATCTCTAGTGAGCACACTAATGTCATTACAGGATTTTTATTTACTTAGTTCACCGAGAATTGTTTGTGCAGTTCACCAAGAACTGTCTTACTTAGTGCCAGTCATTTTTCCTACTAGATGAGTAATCTTAGAGCCAGTCCTTTTCCTTACTGGATAAGAATAAAATAGAATAGCCCACATCCTATTTGTAAATCACTTGCCCCGCTACTATCACCAAAATCCCATATGCAGCTCCTTACTCCCTCTTACGAGGGACCAGTCCAAGTTTGTCTCTGAAGTACTCAAACTTCACCTTTGACAGAGGTTTGGTTAGCACATCTGCAACCTGCTCATTGGTAGCCACATAATGAAGCTTCCATGCTCCCTTTTCTACCACATCACGAACAAAATGATACTTGATTTCAATATGCTTGATTTGTCATGAAACACGGGGTTCACTGACAACTTTATGCAACTCTCATTGTCACAGCAGATACTAGTAGCATCTAACTCAATATCAAATAATCCTTAAAGTAATTTTTGTAGCCATACAACTTCAGTACATGCTAAACATGATGCCATATATTCTGCCTCAGATGTACTGAGCGCAACACTGGTTCGCTTCCTGCTAAACCATGAGATCATACCTGATCCCAAACTAAAACAACATCCTGAAGTACTCTTACGATCTGCGACACTACAGCCCAATCTGAATCAGAGTATCCATGTAGTCTGAACTCACAATTTGCATCATACTTGATACCATACTCACAGGTACCTTTCAAGTATCTCATCACATGTTTTTCTACAATCTAATGAACATGTCTGCGTTCAACCATATACTGACTTAAAGTGTTCACAGTAAAACATATGTTTGGCCTTGTGTTCGTTAAATACATCAACGAACCAATCATTTGCCTATACAAAGTGGCATCCACTATCTCTGATGAAGTATCACATAATAACTTTCGATTTGTCGTCATAGGTGTAGTCATGGATTTACAATCCATCATTCCAAATCTCTTTAGGATTTCCACGGCACATTTTCCTTGACTAAGACAAATCTCACCTGGATTCTGCCACACTTCCAAACCTAGGAAATAGTGCATCTGACTCAGATCTTTCATTTTGAATTCTGAAGCAAGCTTCTTCTTGCAATCAGTGATGAGATTTTCATTTCCTGTTAGAAACAGATCATCCACATACAATAGTAAGATCACATGATCATCATTCTCAATCTTATAGTAGAGATTGGAATCTGCTTTACTCTTGATAAAGCCCAAGCTCATCAGAAAATTATCAATTATTCCATACCATGTCTTGGGTGCTTCCTTCAAGCCATAGAAGGCTTTCTTTAAGGTGGTTGTCAGATATTATGAGTTGATTATTTCACTCACTTATGCCAACTCCATAATGTCACAATGAGATGTCACAATATCTCCTCACATTGTCTCTCCTTTTATAGGGAATCTAATGAGTGCATTTAGAAACCCCTTCTAAACTCAACATTAAATTAAAAAAATGTATTCCTCCATGTGGGTGTGATGCCCCAACAACAACAATTCCAAAACCCAGCTCCATACAAAAAAGGTTTTCATAAAATACAAATGCAATGTGTGTGCCAACAAAGATTCCCACATGCCTGACACCAAAGCCAATGTGAGAATACTTGCTCGATGCTACAAAAACATCAACACTCCCTCTTAGCGAGGGAGGTATTCCATCCACCATTACCTGGGAGTAGCTCTGTCTCCCACACTGGAAGTGGCTCTACCTCCCACATTGGATCTTCTACCACAGCTGCTCCCTCTGACACAAAAGCAAATCTCGATGTATGCTTTGGACCCTTCTTGGAAGACAACCTACTCCTAGAGGCCTCCCGCTTCTGAGCATCCTGCCTGGCCATCTCAACCCATGACACCTTCTTGACAGTCTATGAAGACTCCTCTCTCCCACATGAACCTGAAGGTTGACTTTATTTAGATGGTTGACTCTCCCCCTGAGCCTGTTGACTCCCTCCGAGTTTGCACAACCTTTGGAGCTACCTCCTCCTTGTTCACTGCCACTTTGCTACTTGCCATAACTCGCATAGGTTGGCCCTTTAGCCTGTACAAATTGCTCTCTCTAACTCCAAGAACTATTATTGTGTGAGCTAGATCCTCTGTGGACTTGATCAACACCTATCCATCCCGGAACACTACATCAAATCCCTTCTTCTCAATCGTTGAGACTGAGAGCACACTCTTCCTAAGTTCTGGCACACGTAGCACATTTGTCACTCTCAACACATCTCCTGACTCCATCCAAAATGACATTGTTCCAAATCCCTGCACTGTATGTTTGATACCCATACCAAGTTCTACATACAAATCTGAGTCAGACTCTGTGAATCTCTCGAACAACTCCCGTGCTCCTGCCATATGACATGTGGATCCACTATCCACCAACCAAGTCCCACTACCAAAAACTCCCTCTAAAGCTTGTCTGCAACCTCATCCACCTCAATTGATGATGCTTGTTGCTTCCCTTTCCCTTTCTTCCGTTGTGGACATTGTGAAGCATAGTGACCTAGCGTATGACAAGCAAAACACTTAAGCTTGCTAAGGTCCTTCTTTTTCCTCTGTTCTATAGATGTCTCTCTCCTTGGAGAACCGTTTCCTCAGCCCTTCCCAGCATGAGCAAATAGGGCCAGGTTCTCATCATCACTACCTTTCTGCTTGCCCTTCCTGGACTCTATCCGAGCCTGCTCTTGGATGAAATCGATCCACAGTCTATTAAATGGTGGCAACTTCTCTTGTGCACAAATCCCCTACACAAGTGGTTCCCAAGACCCAAGAAAACCATTCAATGCCACATTTACCAACTCTGTTTCATCAACTGCCTCACCAATGGCAACAAGTTGATCATGAATATGAGTGATCCTCATGAGGTAGCTAGCAACTGTATCTGATTTGGACCTCTCAACAGTGTTGATATTATGGTAGCTGCGGGAGGTATTAAACTCTACAAGTAACCTTTGACAAGTCTAGAATATTCTGAGAAGCAAGAGAAACCCTAAAAGTTTAGGAAATAACCTTAGAAGACAAGTTGGCTCAGGATAATAATTTATATTAAATTATTAGCCTCCAGAAGTAGAAGTCGACCCAGTTAGGTCACTTGGAGGACTATAAATAAGAGAGCGCTAGAGCTCATTTGTCACACTCACTCTCACAACTGCATAAGGACAAGTGGTGTGCATGACTAGAGGAGAGTTGCAGTGGTTGTGGTGGTGACTTGGTCTTTGGTTATGGTTGGACTTTCTGCTTGGTTATGGTTTGGACTTTCTGCTTGGTACGCTAGCTCTGGAGAGAGGTATGCTACCTTGGTTGGTTATTGGTTCTAGGGTTTGCTTCCGGAATTATTCTGTCTATCAAGGTTAAGGTGCTCAAGGGTGGCATTTGTGCCTATGGTTGGGTGACAATATTGACATATTGTCTACGGTAAAACAAGCACAGCTTTTATTCCAACAGGTTATGGGCCCACACTATCTTCGGACAGTCTAACCACTGGAAGGTAGATTGGGAAGATTTGCTTAGTTGCAGTTGCAGTCAAAGTTTTGCTGCAACAATGAAACCCTAACCCTCGTGTTGAGGCACCTAGCGCACCGCCTAGTACTCTCAACAAGCCAAGATGTCAAGTTTGAAAATTTTGGTCAAAGTCAACATTTGACCAAGTCAAAATCTAAGGTTGACCAATCAAAAGTCAAAATGGAATGCAGTTATGAAGACAGAAGACCTAGCATGAAGAAAGTGTATGTTGTGCCCAAGAGAAATCTACAAAAAGGAACATTATGAGGTTTACCAATCCTCTAGCAGCTAAACCTCTAGTCCAACAAAGTCATTCTAAGGTTTACAGTCACAGTTGGGTTACAAAGGTATGTACCTATACATGTTATTTTAATTTGTATCATTAGCATGAGTGTGTTTGCAGGGAATTTGGATTCAGTGCATTCAAAGCAATGATCTTGGATCCAGTGCATTCAGAAGATCGACACTCTCCAGGTTTGACTTGATATATCTTTGGTTGTTATGGCATTATGAACTTCTAGTCAAAGTTATAAGTTGACTTTAGTCAAGATCTTCTAAGGTTGAGATCGTATTCTCTAACTCAGTTTTTCTATCAAGAAAGCATATTGTTTTAAGTTTAAGGGACAGGTCAAAAAGGATACTTGTCCCAGAAGAAAAGCAATTCAAGTGGAATAACAAGACTCCAGGTTTGCATATCAAGTTTGACATCTTTATTACTCTCACTTAAGTGAGTATTGATAAGTACTTAGTAGCTTATACTACTCAGTGTACTTATTTGCAAATATGAACTAACACCTACTCTAGGAAATATTTCTTAGTAATGCTACCAAGAAACAATCTTTCATATGAAAGATGTTGTATCGGAAACATTGTTGTTCTTGTTGTCAGAGGCATGTTATTTCATGAAGGCTATCATGAAGATGTCTTTCCAGGGTTGTAGCAATTGCCTCTATCGTTGTCCTTATTCTTGTTTTGACTTCCTATCATAAACATATTGTCTTGGATCTTTCTTTTGCTTCTTGTCTTGTTCCAGGCAAGTACCCTTGTGAAATATGTTGACAAACCTTTGATGAACAATCTTTGTAGAAGCTGTCATAGAAGAAGTTTATAAGGATGACACAATGCTTGCAACAACTGCCAAATGGGAAGCAATCAGAACAGATAGAAACAAACATAAAAATACTCAAAGGAAGCCAGTAGTAATCAAAAGGAAACTAGAACAGGCTTGTGATACTTTGCAGAAAGAAAAGAGAGATGTAGCAAACGAAACATGGACTCTCTCTGATAGAGGGAATTGATTGCAGAATTCCAGAAACATGTAGTCTCAGAATAAAAACACGGAAATTGTAAGCATTGCTCATTCAAGCATGAAGCCGAGATTAGGAGGGAGCTAATCCCCAATGATATGGTCCGTTGAAGAATCCGTGAAGACTTATAAATGAAATCTTTGATAGATACAAGGCGAGACTCGAGGCTAGAGGGTTCTCCCAGAACGAGGGAGAAGACTATGATGACAGCTTGTTCCAGTAACCAGATATACCTCTACTTGAGCCATTATATCTCTTACAGTATCCATGGGTTGGAGTTTACATCAGATGGATGTAAAGACTGATCTTCTCAACAGAGTAATTGAAGAAGAAACATATGTAGAGTAACCTCAAGGTTTTGAGGTATACCAGAAAGAGACCAATGAATACAGATGGAAGAAGACCTTGTATGGATTCAAGCAACTTCGTGTATAGCCTCTCATGTACAGCAAAAGCCTGGTGAAAACTTCCTATGACAGAGGAAGTGTATCGAAATAGTTCTTCAGAAGTCCGTGATAAGGGATTGCAAATCCATAGCAAACTCCCATGATGACAGATCTGAAGAAGTTGAGAGACTTTGATCCAGTAGACCCGTCCATGTATCGACAATTGAATGGCTCGTTGATGTATTTGGAGAATAAACAGCCGGATATTTGCTTTCCTATAAAAATATTTCCAGGTGGAACCTAGCCATGAGAATTGAATAATTGCAAAACATGACTTGAAATGTCTTCGTGGGACGTTTGAGTTATATACACCTGCATGGATTTATCGATTCAAATTGGGCAGGAAGTGCAGATAACAGAAGAAGTGCTTCTTGGATATGTTTCAGTTTGAGCTTTGCCACGATATCATGGGCTAGCAGGAAACAGAAGTTTGTTGCACTCAGCACTGCAGAAGCAGAGTATATTGCAACATGTGATGCTTGTATGGAAGCAGTGTGGCTCCGTAAGCTGGTTTCTGGACTGTTTGATCAGGTGTTGGATTCGACCATGATATATTGTGATAACCACAGTTGTGTGAAGCTCTCAGAGAACCCGATGTTCCATGACAGGTCGAAGCACATTGAGATCGAGTACTATTTTCTTCGCGATAAAGTCCACAAGGGAGAAGTAGTTCTTCAGTATATCTCCACTGATGAGCAGATAGCAGATATTTTTGGTAAAGCCTCTGTCCAAGATGAAAAGTTTGCGTACTTAAGGGGCAAGCTGAGACTCGTGGAGATGACTTCCTTATTGGGAAGGGAAGTGATTACTCCCTAGGTTGGGAGGGAGCACTGATATGTCATTTATATATGGACAGTCATTTTCCAGTTTGGAAAATGGTCCAGGTTGGGCAGTCACTTTCCAAACCGAAAAGTGGTCCAGGATTTTTGATGGACAATCATTTTCCAGTTCGAAAAATTGTCCAGAACGGACAGTGATTCCCATTGTGGCCAGTGTCGGGGAATGGTCTAGGACAATCATTCTCCTTGGCAATCACTCTGAGAATGGTCCGCCTCTCTGAGCAGTCATACTTTTGAAGTTCACAGTTGTGAGCAGTTTCGAAGAATGGTCCGATGTAAGATGTTGGTGCAGGACAGTAATTTCTGTAGGAAATGGTCCGGACAGTCATTCCCTAGGGCTGACTCATTCTCTCCAAGTTGCATTGATAATTGTGTTGGAAGAATGGCCTAGTTAGGTTGAATGGTCCAGGTTCAGCAATCAAGGACAGTCATTCCATAGGGCATACTCATTCTCTCCAAGTTGCACTATAAATCATGCAGGAAGAATGGCCCAGTTAGTTTGAATGGTCTAGGTTCAGCAGTCAAGGACAATTATTCTTCTATGCTTGGGAAGAATAGTCCAGACAACTCATGGCTGATGTTTTAACTTTTTGAGGGCAGATGTTCTTCCAGATCTCACAGATGTGAGTGGAAGAATGGCCCAGATGACTCAATTTATATCATGACATTATTGATGCAGGTTCATATCAAATGATATGATTGTTGTGGAGACTGTATGTCTTTGGATAGTAGTTGCATGCTATTGTGGTGGATGTGATCCACTGGTAGTGACTATGTGTCATTGGCTAGTAGTTGTGTGCTACTAGGAGTGGGTAGTTGTATGCTATTGTGGTGGATGTGATCCACTGGTAGTGACTATGTGTCACTGGCTAGTAGTTGTGTACTATTAGGAGTGGTTGTGTACCACAGGATAGTAGTTGTACACTACTATGAATAGACACATTTGTGTTCTATTGGATGGCATTGTAGAAGTTGTATGCTACTATCTGATTACCATGGAGACTACCACTAGTGTTGGATATGATTGCCAGCTAGATGGATAGTCAATGTGTTGATGGACAGACATTCTCCAAGCAGAGAATGGTCCTGGCAAAACGAATTGTTGGTGGACAGACATTCTCCCTGTGGAGAATGGTCCAAGTTGACAAATTGCAGACGTATCATGGACTGGTATTTTTCCTAAGGCACAGTTATTGGCCTGATCAGGTTGAATAGTCTGCCTCCTAAGGACATGACGTCCCGATTAGAGTGGTTGATACGGGACCGATATTTTCCAAGGCATATGGGTAGAGATTGATATCTATGGTACATATGACTCGATTAGAAAATAGTTTGAGACTGACATTCCTATAGGAATGGTCTTTGTAGCCCATAGGGTGGCTTTCAGCATCTAGGAGGACTGACATTATTCTAGGACGTAGGTTCAGATTAGAAGAATGGTCCTTGTATCCCATTGTGGGGCTTTCAGCATCTTGTTGGGACAGCTATTCTTCTAGGAAGTATGTCCAAATTAGAAGAATGGTTCTTGTATCACTTTGTTGAGTGAGTTACTTATTCGGCATCATGCCTGATTACTCAAATGGAGTATGGCCTCGAGATATGATGCAGTTAATGCTATCAGATGATACTAATAGTGGTGATGTTGCTTGTAAGTTGATCTACGTGATCATGAGATAGCATGTGTGGCTATGATGATGTTATCAGTTGAATGGTATGTTTATGCTCAAGACCATTACCTTTAATACATCCCTAGCTAGGAGGGAGTGTTGATATTATGGTAGTTGTGGGAGGTATTAACCTCTACATGTAACCTTTGACGAGTCTAGAATATTCTGGGAAGCAAGAGAAACCCTAGAAGGTTAGGAAATAACTTTAGAAGACAAGTCGGCTCAAGATAATAATTTATATTAAATTATTATCCTCCAGAAGTAGAGTCGGTCCAATTAGGTCACTTGGAGGACTATAAATAAGAGGGCGCTAGAGCGCATTTGTCACACTCACTCTCACAAGTGCATAAGGACAAGTGGTGCACATGACTGGAGGAGAGTTGTGGTTGTTATAGTGGTGAATTGGTCTTTGGTTATGGTTGGACTTTCTGCTTGGTTATGGTTTGGACTTTCTGCTTGGTACGCTAGCTCTAGAGAGAGGTGTGTTACCTTGGTTGGCTATTGGTTCTAGGGTTTGTTTCTGAAATTATTCTATCTATCAAGGTTAAGGTGCTCGGGGTGGCATTTGTGCCTATGGTTGGGTGACAATATTGAGATATTGTCTACGGTAAAACGAGCACACCCTTTATTCTAACAAACAGATCGGAGTTGGTGACTCAAAATCAACTTCTGGCTTGCATTCTTACATATCCTTTGTTGTTTTCTTCTCGGAAATATGAGGAATCAAGCGATACTTCACAGAATCCAACAACACCTGATTGGCGTTCACTTCCCTCTTCTTATGAGCTACTAATTCCTTTACATCCTTGGATCTGGAATCACCATCTCAACATACTCTTTGAGATCATTCTCTTCCGAGAGAAAAAGGATTCTAGCCTTCCATGCTCGAAAATTAGTGGCCCCCTCCAACCTGTCCTCCACTCTAAGAGTGCTCACCATTGTGTCCTGCCCAAAACAAAAAATATGTAGCAATAAAAATCTGCAACCACTTGTTTCTCAAGAGATGACTCCCTCTCTCTCCAGAGCCTATGCTCTAATACCATGTCAAATTCTTAAGGCAATTAATACATTCAATTTCAAATCTGAAAATTACTTCCAAGTGACCTCAAAAAGTAAAATATGGTTGTTATCACTGAATAATTTTACACTGAAATTATGACAAAAAAATTACAGCGGAAACACAAAGATCTGAGAGAAATCATCGATGCACAAGAGACACAAATTTTTGTTCTGTAAAATTTTCAGATTGAGAATTTCCGAGGACAAAAACAATCCTCCCAGCAAAATTAGCGAATTCTAGAAAAAAACCTTCCAACTTGCAAACCTTTTGTACGGCTTGTTGATGTCACATGTACAGTTGTTGACATCACTTGTACGGACGTTGACGTCACTTGTACGGACTGTTGATGTCACATGTACAAACTGTATGGACTGTTGACGTCACCTATCTGGATTGTACAGACATTGATGTCACCTGTGCGGACTGTAAGAACTGTTGACGTCTCTTGTACAGACTGTAAGAATTGTTCACATTAGCTCTACGGATTGTACAACCCCCCCACACGTGCGGCCTATTTCTCCTTCCTTTCACAAGTGTGGTCTCCTCTCCTTGGCTGAAAATAGAGAAAGAATGTCCACAAACCCTAGGCCAGATTTATCAAAGTGAAGAATTTTTTTTGTTGAAATTGCCACCACAATCTCCTTGGCACAAGTGCTCACTCACTTATGCCAACTCCATCATGTCACAATGAGATGTCACAATGTCTCCTCACATAGTCTAATGAGTGACATTAAGAACCCCTTCTAAACTCGACATTAAATTAGAATTGTGTATTCCTCCATGTGTGTGTGAAGCCCCAACATGTGGGTGTGAAGCCCCAACAACAACAATTCCAAACCCCAGATCCATACAAAAAAGGTTTTCACAAAATACAAATGCAATGTGAGTGCCAACAAAGATTCCCACATGCCCGACACCAAGGCCAATGTGAGAATACCTACCTGCACGATGCTACAAAAACATCAACACATTGCTCCTGAATATTTTATCCTAGAAACAAATAAGTGATGTCTGCCTAGTCGTTTCAAGATGAAGTGCTTCTCTTCATGACATACAAAGCATCCCAAAGGAAAAGTAAAGTAGCGAGTTTTCTAAGAAACAAGGAACTTTGCACTTCAAAGGGAAGGAATCCTCCACTTTCTTCACTAAAACTGCAAGCAAAAGATGGATAAGAAGACACAACCCACTCACTAACACTACCAAAACCTGGTTGGGGCAAGATAGTTCAACTTTCCAGACTTAGCATCACTAGGATTCAATAAAATCACCAAGGACCAACTGAGAAACTTAGTCATTACTAAAGAGACAAGTGACTCAAGCTTCAGACCTCGTGCAATTAATGCTATGAAATTACACGGCCCTTCCATCAAAAACCCTAAGCAATGAAACTACAACTATGAAGGAACATAAGAGACCCTTCTCATTAAGAAGGCTTTCAGAGAAGCCTAGAAATTTTGTGGGCAACATGGGATAAAAATTATAAAAAATGAAGCACTTGGGAGCCTAAGAAATCTTTATTTGCTTAGTCATTGATGTTTCTTGGGCTCAAATTAGACCACACATTGTCCAAGGTCAGAATTATGCCCCTATAGACCCTACATATAACAAAGATTAAACCATTGTGTATATGCCGGAGAATTTTAGAAATTGGCTTCCTACTTCATTAAAGATGCAACCACCTTTTTTGTAGGTTATAACCACTATTAATTAACATTAAACCTTACCATGGCCCTCACTAATGGCTAACAGGGGCTTGAAATTGAAGCCCGTTTTTTTGGATAGAGAGAAACCACGTTGTGATAATAAACACAACTCTCATATCATCATGACAATCTTTAGCTACTACCAATTATTGCTAATTGTGCCATTTAGATCCACATTCAAGAAGAGAAAGTGATTGAGGCACCTGAGGGACTCATTAGCCATTTGGGAAAATCATCATGCAAAGACAATAGTGTGTTTAATGACCAAGCACCTTAATATAGTTCATCAATTTCCAAAATCAAATAAAGAAGAGAGGGATGGTAATTCGAGGATCAATACAGACATTGGTTCTCTCCACCTCACCAATCAAACAAGCAGACCATTAGCTCAAGCTATTACAATGTGTGGTTGCCTCTCACGCAAGACAGGAAAATGAAAAGAAGATGATGGATGAGGTGGCCAAGTGTTGAAATTTCCCAAACCATTGAAATTAAATTCTGCACTCAAAAAATAACTAAACCCTATGTAACTTTAAAACTAAAACCCTATCAAAACAGCAATCTTTGAATACACTAATCAACAAACACACGCTACTAGAAACACAAATATAAAATACATGGAAAACAAAATTCTCAAATCTACATCATTGTTTTATCAAATCTGAAAAACAATAAATTATAATGCTATATAGCTCAAAGCATAAACTTGTAAACTAACAAAATGATGTGCCCTTCACCCCTTTTATAAAATAAAAGACTAGGGAAGAAACAATGTATTTAGACCCATGCATGAAGTGCCCCTAACTAACAAAGACAAACCTTGACCCTAATCAATTCAACCAATGCACCCTACTGCATAAATAGCAATGCCAAAGATAGTGCACCACAATAGAGGATGATAGTGGCATGTATGCATGCACACTCGTCCTTAGGCATGCACCTTCATTCAACTCCTCATGCAAGCACCCTAACTACCTAGGGATTTGTGCCCTTCTCTAATATTAGATGATGTATGCAAAAATCAAAATCTAGTTAACTGAAAGCTAAGTTAGAACAACAGCTCTCACATTGAAGGCACGTACACAACTTCTCCATCTCTATCCTTCATCATTGTCGTGGGCCTCCATTTATTCCACTAGTTTGGCACCCTCTTACAAACTATCTTTTCTATACTACTATGCATAAGAACCAAGAATAGTCCAAACAGAGTGTCATTACTAATGGACAATACTGATTGAGCAATCAAAGGTAAAAATATAATACTCCCTCTTTGTGAGGAAAACGTTCTCCACCAAACCCAGTCTCTCCCTGAACATCTCAAACTTACCCTTTGTTGGGTGCTTAGTCAAGATATTCACAACTTGTTGATCAGTATGAACATACTATAGAGCCACTACTCCCTTATGAATCTTATCCTAGAAAAAGTGGTACCTAATGTCAATGTGCTTGGAACAATCATAGAATATTGGATTCTTAGAGAGTTTGATACAACTCTAATTGTCATAGTAGACAAGTCACAACAATAAGCTCCAACATCTCACCTATCTATTACGCTATCAACTTGTGAAGCTAGAGGGCTTCACAACTAGTGGTGATGGTTGCCAAGTACTCTGCCTCTACTAAACTCAATGCTATTGAATCTTGCTTCTTGTTGATCTATGATATCACTCTTGAACCCAAACTAAAGCAAGAACTTGAAGTACTCTTGATGTCACTAGCATCCCAAAAGAAACGCATACAACATCAATTTTCCATCTCTTGCATTCCTCAAACCACAATGTATTGTGCCCTTCAAGTAATGGAGCACATGTTTTGCAACTACCTAGTGAATCTACATCCACTCAACCATATACAAGTTCAAAGTGTTCACTGCAAAACATATATCAAGTCTTGTATCTATTGTCTATACACTGAAGGCTCTACCAAATTTGAATCCAAATGATCGTGCAACTTCAAATTTGGTGCCATGGGAATAGCTAAGGGTTTCCAGTGATCATCTGAAAGGCAAGACACCATGGCAAAGGTAGTGTCAGGCTAGGTAATCAACTCATCCACACCTAAATCTTTTTCACTTCGTATAAATTGTTTATGCTACTATTATTGTTTACCCTACTCCTCCTTCTTCTCAAGACAGTGAGAAGTATAGTGGCCATGCTTCTTGCACTTGATATGGCTCAAATCCCTTTTTTGTTGCTTGCAAGACCCCAAGTCTTCCTTCTTATTCTAACCCTTCCCATATACTACTTTATTTCCTCCTTTCTTCACCTTCCCAGTGAGGGCTAGGTTAGGTACATCCTCATAGCTAGTTGAAATCGTCTCCAATCTCACCTCCTCCTCGACAAAAAGTATCCCACAAACTTTTGAATAAAGGTACATAATCATGAGCTCATGAGAACATACACACGATACAAAATGATGCCAAGATAAACCAAACCCATTCAGAAATATCTGAACTAGCTCAATCTCTATTATCTTGTCACCAACTGAAACTAGTTGATCTCTCAACTGTATGATCTTCATGAGATAGCTAGCTACTATGTCAGCCTTGCTCATGCAAGTACTAGTTAGTTTGTTCCTCGAGAGTATTTTCCAAGACACGTTCTCGTTCTAGCACAAGGTGACCACAACATCATACATATCCTTAGTCATCTTCTTCTTTGAAATGTGAGGGATTAGATGATCCTTCAACGAATCTAAAACGATTTATTTCACTTTCAATGATTTCCTAGTGTGCTTAGCAAAATCCTTGGGATCTACGTAAGTACCACATCCTTTTCCACAAGGTACCACAACTCAACCTCATCCAAGAGAATTTACAACTTGCACTTCCATGGAACAAAGATGGAATCACAATCCACCATGTGACATCTTGGAGACTATCATTGATCATCATGGCAACTCTTTAAACAAATACAAAAACAAATCAGCAACTAAGAATCAAATTTGCAACCTCTTAAAGGTGCAGATCAACTTTCTCAAGCACACACAATAACACTCCACTTCCTAGAGCAACTAGGGAATCATACCCCACAACCCTTCACAAGTTTAAATCTGCTTCAATCACTAAAGCCCAAGCATCCCACCCCTAAAACCTTTTGACAATTTCCTCATACAAGTCCTATATATACATGGATTCTTGTAAAGTTTCAGCAAACATATTATGATACCATGATGAAATTTCCCAAACCATGGTAAGATAAGATATGATACAATAATTGTATTAATGTCCAACAAATGACCACAAAACTAGGTCAATGGGACTAAAGAATGCATCTAGTGTGAATATAATGTCGGGAGTGAAAAAACATCTCCCTATATAATGAGAGAAAGAAAGATACAAGAAAATTGAAATTAAAGTCTAGGTAAATATCTGACAAGGCTAAGCAATAAGTCTGGCTAAGACCAAAAATAAAGTGTATATGATAGTATCATAGGTATGGTGATACAAAGTGAGTGTCCAAGGTAGTGAAGATTTTCCAGGTCCTATCAAGTTGCCAACTAGGTATGTCTTTGACCTCAAGTTGGCTCTAAGTTTACACTGTCTAACAATGGTTTGTTGTTGTTTTAGGACAGCAAATTGTTCAATAACTTCTTCGCTGATTTGTTACGGTTACATAGGCCAAATGGGTGCTCTATCATGTAGTTTTTGTCACCAAGGGTTAGCACATGCATACCATAAGCTATATAACACACCTAGAGATCTTTTAGTGCTGAAATAATGTTGTTCTAAACTATAACATACATGAAAGTGAACACAGGTATTTTTGGTCAACATGACCTTGGATAAAACCCCCCCAGGGAAAACCAGTTTGAGATGAATGTATATATATGGTGTGATTCAAGCTATAAGAACAACAAGGAAGATAAATACAAAGGAACCCGATACTTTGCAAGCTCCTCACAAGCTTTACAATGGTTCCTTGGGATATGCGCCCCTAGAAGAGTGTGCCCCCTCCTTCCTTGACTATGCCTGAAGATCCTTGCACCCTTGCTCTGTCTCTTTGTTGATTGAAGAACCCTTGCATTCAAATTTCCCTTTGCTTACCCTCTCAACAACCCACAAACCAGAAACAAGAAAGCTCCACTCCAAATGCTATCGGCTAGCCTTGTGCCTTCCTCCTCAAGTGCGCCCTCCTCCTAGCAATTACACTCAACACAAATAACTGAGACTCCAACTTGCCTTGCGCCCTCCATGAACATGTGCGCCCTAGCTAGCTGAACTCTCCTCTGAATTCTCACTTCTCTACTCCTCACCAAACTCTCAAGGTGTACAATTGAGCTCTTCTTTTCCCTAGAAGAGTGTGCCCCCTCCTTCCTTGACTATGCTTGAAGATCCTTGCACCCTTTCTCTGTCTCTTTGTTGATTGAAGAACCCTTGCATTTAAATTGCCCTTTGCTTACCCTCTCAACAACCCACAAACCAGAAACAAGAAAGCTCCACCCCAAATGCTACCGGCTAGCCTTGCGCCTTCCTCCTCATGTGCGCCCTCCTCCTAGCAATTACACTCAACACAAATAACTGAGACTCCAACTTGCCTTGCGCCCTCCATGAACATGTGCGCCCTAGCTTGCTGAACTCTCCTCTGAATTCTCACTTCTCTACTCCTCACCAAACTCTCAAGGTGTACAATTGAGCTCTTCTTTGCCCTATGCGCCCTCCTTAAGGATGCATGAAGAAACCTAATAAATGGGTGGATGAGATCATCTCATCTCATCCCAAGTAAATCTCAACTCAAAACCCACTTTACTTAAGCTTCCATAGTTTCACTTTATGTCCCTTAATTCACCCACAAATTGAATTAATTGTCATTTTAGGCTTAAATGGCCAAATTTCACTTTTGACTTAAATCTCCTAAGTCAAAGTGAAATTAAACATAAAGTACATGGTACAAGGTACAAAGTACTTCCCACATGTATTTAGAGGCTCACAAACACAAGGGGGACCACTTTCCAAGGTACCCAAATCTCAACAGGTAGGAGTTGGACAACTTGATATTGGTCAAGAAGGAGAGAGAGAGAGAGATATTTGAACATGAAGCCAATAAGATCAAGGTCTCGTGCATATGATGATCGATGGCAACGAGGGCGACAGGGGATGCACTAGCTCGCTATCAGAGTCCTCGAGTACCATTGGGGGATTCGGCTATATGACCCTTCAAAGGATGTAGGAGCAAAGAAGCTTAGTTCTCCTATCATCCAAGGTCGAAGGAAAGAAACTCTAAATAGATATGTGGCTGCTCCGCTAGGGCTGGGAGGCAATCCGACGAGCGAGAGGTGCCCTGCTCTGGATCCGTTTGGGGCTAAACCCTCTGTCACTATGAGGATGTGTGATCAAATCTATGGCCCTACACCTCCGGACCGGTCTCAAACATATCGGTCGATCTCCTGGGTGTGAGGCTAAGAGGAGACCCAAGGTCTTACCGCTCTACGGTCAGAGGTACTCTAGAACTCAGCATGTCGCTTGTTTCTCCAATCTAGCAGAAGGGCATGAAAGTATGAGGTGATCCTCCTAGACCGCCCGAGGTGGGGGGGCATGCAAACGTTGGGATCTATGACTAAGAATCTCCATGTTGGAAAGAGCTAGGCACCTCTAATCCTGATATCGGAAGAAAGTAGGGAGGGGGCCCCTTGAGTACCAGTAGAGGCAGTAGTAATGTCCTTTGATCTCATAGTATACGGGGCACCAAAAAATGAGGTGCATCTCTATCTCTGGCTCCTGTGACACATCTAGTAGAGCCTATCAGAACGTGGGATATGGTGATCAATCTCCACACGGAGTCAATGAGAATCGACCCAGAGTTGTCCCAAAGGGATCTTGAGTGAATGCATCCAATATATATACGCAAATTCTACATTCAAAGAAATAATTAAACATTAGGTAACTTTAAAAATAGAACCCTATCAAAATAGCAATCTTCAAATGCTCTAATCTACGAACACATGTCGCTCAAAACACTAACAAAAAATACAAGGAAAAACAAAATTCTCAAATCTGCATCATTGTTTAATTAAATCTGGAAAATAGTAAAGTCTAATGTTATAGCTCAAAACATAAACTCGCCAACCACACAACGGTTAACCCTTTATCCCTTTTATAGAATAAGAGACAAGGGAAGACACAACGTATCTACACTCATGCATGAAGTGCCTCTAACTGACAAAGTCAAACCCTAGCCCTAATCAATTTAGTGAGTGTGCCCTCCTACATGAATAGTTGTGCTAGAGATATTGCACCCCAATTGGAGGATGACTCTATGTGCACACCAATGTTATAAGAATTGCACTGGTTATTGAACCGGTTTCCCCCAAAAATGTGAATCGGACCGAAACCGAAAAAAAACCGAAGCAAAAAACCGGTTGACAAAAGATTACATAAAATATTCAATTTTTGAAAAAAATATATATATTCATGTGCATCCATATGAATCCAAACCATTTATACACAAATATGCAAATTTTCTCATTTATATAGCAAGAGTAAATATAACCAAAATAGCACCAAGTGCAATACACCTTTGAACCAAATACATCAACAAAGATGCTCTAAATGGCCTCTAGAGTCCAAAAATAAGCATAGTATTAATGAATAACTATAGTGACATAGTCTTGACTCGGAGAATCATTAGAATCCTCATCCTCCTAATCCTCAATATGACTAGACTCTATAATGGGATTCTAGCTTGATTCCCCTGGCCCTTAAGGTACTGGTACCTTTGGTTGTGTAATTGGGTCCAAGTCCATCCAAGAAAGGTCTTCAATGTCAAATATTGGTGCCCAACTGTCCACAACCCACTTTGACAAAGGATCAAATTCATCCAAGACTATGTTGCTTGATTCAGGGGTCTTGTTCAGCAATTGGTTGTACCTCAACAAGGTTGTACTGAACATAAACCATATCATTCAACCATTTTTGTTCGAAATGATTCTGCTTCTTGGTGTGTATACACTCAAACGTTCCAATTGTGTTCTGTTCGACAACACAGGTATTCCAACAGAGGACGAACACCTTCAGTAACCACTCACATAACCAGATCAAAGATCAACACAC
>ML776774.1:888916-907787 GCA_009831015.1 Picea engelmannii
GAATAAACACAGGTGTGTTCTATTAATTGATATTGTACCAGTTGTCATAGGAGATTATCCAGTTGGACAATAATGACGGTGCTTGTGTTGCTACCAGTTGAATGGCTTGTTGTGCTCAAGACCATACCTCCCTAGCTAGGAGGAAGTGTTAATATTATGGTAGCTTCGGGAGGTATGAACCTCTATTGTGACCTATGACGAGATTAGAATATTCCGGAAGGAAGCAAAGAAATGAAGGAAACCCTAGACAAGTTGTCGGCTGCAGAAATATATTTAAAATGAATTTATTAGTACCCAGAAGGAGAAGTCGGCCCCAGCAAAACTGCCCAAACTACTATAAATACAGGGCATCAGTTCTCATTATACATATCTCAGCAATTGCAGAGAGAACTAGATCTGCGCAGGTGCAGTAGCAGCTTGTGCGCAAGTCTCTGGGAAGGTGTGCGCTAGCCTCTGGGTAGGATTATCTGATCAGCTTGGTTTCTATTCTTGCTTGGTGCATTAGCCTCTCTTGGCTATTGGATTGCTACCAGGATTCTCTTCTCTGTCAAGGTCAAAGTGCTCGGAGGGTGGCTTCGGCCTATGGTTGGGTGACGAGGGTATCGTCAATGGTAAAACGAGCACAATCTTTTATATTCTAACACTTAGAGCTCGACGGAAGTAGTTCTCTCTTCCCAACAACATCTTCCTAGATGAAGATCTCACCAAACCTTCAATTGCAGAGTTCAAACGCTCTAGGGAGCTAGTTAGGTAGCACAACAAGAAGGGAAATGGGAAACCATTAGGAACCTCAGAGTTGTCATTCAAGACTCCTTCCCACCTGGTTGGGAACCCCGATCTAAAGCTTCGAAATGACAAGCCCAGAGGGAGAGGTGACAGGGGGCAGGCATATCTATTAGTTGTTGAACCAGCAATGGATCTTTTTGGTCACTCGCTCTACCTCTCCTTCCCTCAAAATTGGCTCATGCCCAATGGTATGACACAAACTACAATGCTCTACATAGCCAGCTTAAGCATGCCTTTTCTTATCGCAAACTCAATGCTTTCGACTGTTGCCTTTGCCACCACAAGAAAATCCCCTTCAGTTCACAGAGGAGACGTGACTTGCATAATTTCCTTATCCATTCCCACAAAAACTTCTAGCACACCATCTTCCCTTGCCACTCCCCCCTCCCACCGGATCTTAATCCAAACTCCATGCTTTTCCATACCTCCACTCTGTATGATGTCCTTGGGTAGGCCCTAATTAGAGTTACTTCACTCCCACCCTATTGCTATTTAATCTCGTACTGTAATATCTGAGAGGTTGTTTTGTTAATGAATACCAACAAAGTAGTGAATGAAGAAGGGTTCTTCAAACATGGTCTTCATGCCTTGGATAACCACTTGGTCGACCTATTTAACCATGTTGTCCATACAACTTCCTCGTAGTCTTGGTCACATCATACTATTTACTCGATCTATAAATTAGACCCCAATGCAGATCTAGACAACCACAAAACAATCATAGTGGGCCACACCTTTTCTAAGCTTAACGCTACTCTCCTTCAGATGAAGTTCTATGGGGAGCTTGAGGGGAGACTCTTTAAAGCTAGGGGACAAGCAGTGGTCCATTAAGGATCACATTCTTACACTCTGCACCATCATCAAGGAGGCACAGCATCACTCTGCAAAAGCCTATTGTTGCATTGTGGTATCATCCGGGATGACATTTACCAGCGGTTTGCGCAAGTCACTTAGACAAACCCCCAGGGCAGGTTACATCCAAAGATGGCCTTCTATGTTGAGCAATTCATAAAGGAGAGGGACGAACTCATTATCCAACCCCCATACACATTTTGTCATTGGGCACGCTCTCTTTGTATCCCCCTAGTCCAATTTTGAGTGGGTTCATATAGACTTCATGTCAAGATGGACCACCAAACTGTACGGGAAAAGAGGATTTGCCAACTGTGACATCTTCATAAGGTCGAGACAAAGGAGCACTTCATTTTCCCCTACCCCATTTACTACGAGATCAATGGGAGGTTTTGTTGTCTAATAGGACCCAAACCCTATCCAATTTCTTCAAGTACCCAGACCAAAGATGTTTGGTTTTATACATGCAGGAGGCTTTTATGCTTCATGCCCACATTCTCTAGCCTCCTCCTAGATCAGATTCTATCCAGAGGATTACCTCCTTTACAATCCTCTCTTTAGCTAGGGGCAAAAAGAGACAAGTTGATAGCAACATTGTCTCTGACTCCTGATAAGTGAGGACCCGAGGAACCATCCCCCCTCCTAAGAGATCTCAACGGCATTGTCAGACCAGATCCCTTATCAACAGGTAGAGGAGTTCACCTAGGCATCAACGATCAGTTACCTCTTCCAGACAGTAGTGTAGTGGGCAGTCAAAATCTTTCCCTAGCTCTTCCTCAAGACATCATTCCATCCTGAGTTTTCTTCATTCAGCCTTGGACGTTAGGAGAGATAGTTGTAGAGGACCTCCAATCCTTGGATCCTTTCCTTCTATACATCTCCCTCCTAGTACGGCCACATGTACTCATAGTCAAGGGTCTTTCATGCTTTACCATAGATTTCAATCTTTACTTCTTGTATCTTCTTATTTATATAGGATATATTTTGGTGCTCCTACTATGTATCGACATCACTGTACTCAGTAGTCCCATTGACATACTTTTGTGGTCATCTGTTGGACATAATAAAATTATCTTATCTTATTTGCTTTTGACTTTTCTATCTTATTGAAGGGGTGTAATCTTCCATGAACCCTAGAGAGTACCACCATATCCCATGTTTTGTTGCAAAATGCATGTATTATCTCATATGATAAAAGATTTTTGACTAAAAAATAAAAAGTGTTTGATGGCACTTCTATGATCAAAACTTGAAAGCATTTGTAAACCTTGGGATGCCCACAAACCTTTCCCTTGATGAGTGAGTGATGAGCCTTGATAGAGACTCTTCTTGAACTAGCATTCTATTTGGGGAAACCCCATTTAACCCAAGATAAAAGTGCCTCAAATATTTGCATAATGGACCAAGACCATATACAAAGGGAATCAACACTATAACACTCGCACAACCAAAAAGACATGGCTCAATTAGAGTGAGCTTCAAAGAAAAATTATATAGATAGATATATCTTGCTAATGTCAACAAAATTATCATATTCCTCCCAAAGGCAATCCTTAAGATGGGATCACACCTCATCACTCACACTGAATGGTGGAACAATTGGACCTAGAAAGAGTCCAAGGGTTTCTATAAATACACCAGTTTGCAACTCATGAACCACTAAACAAGGTGCCTGGCAATCTCAACAAGCTTTCAAAGGTGAAGAGCAAAACAAACATATTGGAACAAAGTTTTGATAGGCTCTAGCATGTATTGTTAGAGCCCACGAAAAAAGTACTTCGCTTGGTCTCCAACTCTCTGCTACACCACGATTTACCCATAGGTCCAAGGGTAGTCAAGGTTGGCCTCAATTTTCCCGAAATATTCTACATGTGGTAACCTCGAATTTGTTTTTTTTCAAAGGAAAACCTCCTGGAAACCCTCCAAGTACTTCTCATGATTCACATATGGTAAATGGGGTAAACCATCAATGCCTAAGTTCCAAGCAGCTAATCACCCTGAGGGAATCAAGAGAGTCAATCCTCGTGACCTCCCTAACTTGAAGGAGAAATCTCACATCTAGCTCATGAGTACTTGAGCTAACCCTCGAGGCTATAAAAACAAAAAATTAAAAAAATATAATTATAATATAAAAATGTAAATTTAAACCAAAAAAATTGGTGTAACTAAGCACCCCACCCTCCAACCCATAAGCATGGATGAGATATTCCTCACGGCTCATAAAGAGCCTCAATCAACAATAAGCTCACAAAGAGCGAACATGTAACAAGCAAGATTTGAAACCAGGTGGGGAGGACAACAATTCTTCCTCTCAACAATACCAAGGTGTTGGAAACCTAATCCATTCAAAGAAGGATTATGAAACATCACAAGGTGTGAACCGTCATTGGGAGTCCAAGAGACCTCTTGGAAGACGAATCCAATGGTCATCTACATGTACTTCTCGTTGTATCATATTAATGAAAAAATGCAATTCACACTTATCTCTATTTGCGTAGTCTTACAATGGTATCAGAGCACCTTAGTTCTTAGGGCTTGATTCAACCTATGGCAAGGTCCATAGCATTTCTTTGGCATTTCCTTACCTCTCGTGTGTAGAAATGTCACTCTGCAGGCCCCTCAACTCTGATTATTCTCTGCACCACTCTACCTACTAGCCTGCTTTGCCAATCCCCTCTGCGTTAGTCTTCCTCAACACCATTAACCCCCTTCGTCGGTACCTAACAACATTTATAACTAGAAAGTCTTTGAAGGGGACGAACAGATTGTAGATTTTCTGACTAATTAGGAGAATTTTAAGGATTTGGCCATTAATGATGAAATATTCCAAGAACTACTCACAAAATCAAATCTCCACGAACAGAAGAGGGGAACAGATCACTTTGATGACAAACCAAAGTTTCACACAATACCAAAAGGAGTGGTCAATCTGGAGAACCTTTTCGAACTAAGGGAAAGATTTAGAGGGCCAAAGAATGCAAAAACTAGGAGCTCATGTCCCATATACAAAACCATAAACCTAGGAACCCCTGAGAACCCCAAGAATGTCAATTTGGAGAAGACAGTGTCCAAAGAAGACAGGAAAGCTTATCTAATTGTTTAAAGAATATCAAGATGGCATTGCTTGGTCCTACTGAAAATTGAAAACTTATAATACTCACATTATCCAACACACAATCCCGTTAAAGTCTGGAGTAAAACCCTTCCAACAAAAGCTTAGGAAGTACCACCCATCTCTGGAACCTTTGATGTATCAAGAGCTGAAGAAATTATTAGATGACAAGATTATCTTTCAGGTAAGACACTCTACCTGGGTAGCCAATCTGGTACCTGTAAGAAAGAAGTCTGGGGAGATCTGTCTGTGTGTGGATTTCAGAAACCTTAACAGAGCATCCAAAAAAGATAACTACCTAGTCCCACCCATGGAACGGCTCATACAAACAGTATTTGGCTCTGAAATTTTTTCCCTCCTAGACGATTTCTCGAGATATAAATAGGTCATGGTTTCAGAAGATGATCGATTAAAAACTTCCTTCCGGACCAAGTGGGGAACCTTTGCTTATACACACATGCCCTTTGGGTTGATTAACGCAGGAGAAACCTTCCAAAGGGCCATGGACGTAGCTCTTCGGGGATTGATTAACAAGTGTGTGGTAGTCTAGTAACAGTATACTCAAAAAACAAGGAAGACCACATTCATCATTTGACTCAGATCTTTGAAAGGTGTAGAAAATATGGAATATCTTTGAACCCTAAGAAAACCATCTTTGGTGTAGAAGAAGGAAAATTATTAGGTCATATCATATCTCAAGGAGGAATTAGCATCGACCCTGAGCGGATAAAAGCGATAGCTCAACTCCCCTTGCCGCACAATAAAAAGGCCATGAAATCCTTCTTTGGGAAAATCAACTTGGTGAGAAAATTTACTCCTAACTTCGCTGAAATTGTTAAACCTTTACAAAAAATGATTCGCAAAGATGCAGAGTTTAACTGGGATGAAGAAAGGAAAGGAGCTTTCAACAACATCAAAAGTGCAATATCCCAAGCACCAGTGCTACGAAGCCCTGATTTCAACAAAGATTTTTTCCTTTATACCTTTGCTTCTGACCAATCCTTGGTCGTAGTACTTACCCAGAAGGATGATGAAAACAAAGAGGCATCGATATCATTTATGAGCACTAACCTTCAAGGAGGCAAACTGAACTATTCGGCTATAGACAAACAGGCTTACGCAGTTTATAAAGTGGTCAAACATTTTAGATCCTATATCCTAAAAAATCACACTAAAGTCATAGTACCTCACCCTGCAGTCAGATCTTTGTTCACCCAATAAGAAATGGGAGAAAGAAGGGGAAATCGGATGGCAGTCGTTTAGGAATTTGATTTAGACATAAAACCTACCAAAATTTGATTTGATTGTGTAAACTGGTTGTTGAGGCCCAAGATATGATCAACGCAGAAGACTCTGGTTGGGAAAACGAGTTGTCATTACGTTGCAGTGAAACCATATACGTTCCTCTCGGGCAAGCATCCCGGTACGAAAACCTATTTTATCTCCTACACCATGGAACCTGTCCAAAAAACCTAAACCCTAGAGAAAGGAGAGCTCTGAGGTTAAAGTCCGCTCAATATCGCCTCATAAATTCTGTGTTTTTTCGCGTAAACTATGATGGAGTACTCCTCAGATGTCTTGAACATGATGATGCAGAAAAGGTATTGAGGGAACTCCATGACAGCCCAGCAGGTGGACATTTTACGGAAGAAACCACGGCTCACAAAATATTAAGGGTTGGGTATTATTGGCATACTCTGTTCAAGGACGCTCATGCATATGGCAGGAAATGTAAATCTTGTCAAGTAAGCGTCGGTAGGGAAAAGAGGGCAGCCATTCCACTCCAGTCGGTGACCATTCGAGTAATGGAGAATAGACGTCATAGGAGAAATTAGTCCCAATTCTTCGAAACAACATAAATATATCTTGACTGCTACAAATTATTTCATGAGATGGACGGAGGCTATCCCTCTCACGCACGTTAATGAAAAGGTAGTGATCCAATTTTTAGAACATCAACTAATAACAAGGTTTGGGATGCCCTCTATCCTTGTTTTTGACAATGCTGCCTACTTTTCTTCCACCCACTTGACAAAATTCGCCCTTGATAAGGGGATCATAATAAAATATTCTGCTAACTACTATCCGCAAGGGAATGGGGTAGCAGAGTCAACTAATAAAAACCTGGTGAGAAATTTTTTTTTAAAAAGGTTGTTGAAAATCAGAGGAATTGGCATGATTTGCTTCATAATGCCCTATGGGCCGACAGAGTAACACCTAAAGAAGCCATAGGAAACTTTATGTACTTTTTGGTATATGGGCAAGAAGCCATTCTTCCAAACGGATTGTATCTTCCATCTTTACAGCTTGCCCAGGCATCAAGAGGTCAGCCCTCATCCACTCTACAGCAAAGGATTGATACCCTTCTCATGCTAGATGAAGAAAGAGAAAAGGCTAAAGTTAAGTTCATCGCTCATCAGCAAGTAGTTAAAAGATGATTCGACAAACGTAAGGCCAAAGAAAAAATTTCGAGGTAGGAGACCTAGTCTTGAAGTGGGCTAAAGCAAACAAGTCCAAAGGAAAACACTCAAAAGTTCCAAAAATCTATGGCTCGGACCTTTTCAAGTGGCCGAGAAGATCGGGGCAAGCACATACCGGTTGTAGAATCTGAGGGCGGAATCTGACACCCTTCGGGTGAATGGCCAGGCCTTAAAACAATATTTCACCTTGAAAAAAACAAAAAAAAAACAAATATATATATATATATATATATATATATATATATAAACGTTTGTGTCTTTTGATGCTTTGCTCGAGTTTCGTTTCTCTTTTAGCATACATTTTGATCAAGATGAGTGTGTGGGTTTAAGGAAGATTGTCTTCGAACTCCTTTTAATTTCTTTCTTTTGCTTGTTATTTTCTTTTAATTAAGTTGTGTTTCGTAAAGCAATGGCTGACTTTAATAAATACGGCGAAGCAAACTCTGCTCCTGACCTACACTTACAAGCAAAATAGAGACGTTGGGCAAACACAAATTTTCAAAATCATATTTGTCTTTGTAAGCATACTACCTGGGGAAGCGATGAAATTTCTGCCTAGTGGCCTGGTAGAGCTAAATGGAAAGATGGCTAGATGGAAAGAATCACGTGTACCTATGGACAGAACTGGGGAAAGCTCCATCTTAACAGTTTCACCTTGTCAAAAACAGATATCCTCCTCTCTAACTCACTCTTGGTATTTATGCCAGAAAAAGATGATCCATAAAAAGAGTGTAAAGTCCGAGAGGGTATGCCGACAACTTCGTCGGGGCTATGGACGCTCGCTGGCAGCGGAGCAATGTATGTGATGTCGGGGTGACTCTGTCGGGGCTGTGGAAGCTCGCTAGCAGCGAAGCAACACCGTAAGAAAGGAATGATAGCTAAATGGCCTCACGCCAATGAACGCCCTACCTTGCTCTTGTCTAGAAAGGACATGGATTACAGTTAAAAGGAAAGCGGGTGGAAAAGCTAAACCCCATAGGCAGATCCGGATTTGCGAACTCGGGAACTTGTGTACACGTTGAGAGAAAAGGTTTTGTTGAAAAGGAATAGAATAAAGCCAGATGGTTTCTCAACCGATTAGCACAGGCTAAGCACGAGGGAAGGAGCAGAGATTCTGTTTTCGCCCAGAGAATCGCCATATGTTGAGCACTCAACACACCCTAAACGTTTTGTGAAAAAATTTCTTTTAGGTACCATTTTCTCTTTTTCTGAATAGAATCAGTTGTGTAGTGATCAATGGATTTTTTTTGTTGTTATATTTTATCATCGATCACACTCGGCTTGGTTTGGAGTTGTTGAACAGATTGACATTTTTCTCTAAATAAACCTGGCATTTAGACTAAGTGTACACAGCGTAAATTTGAGCCATGCGCACATCATCGGCATCAGCGAAATCCGAAAGGAAAAATGTCCACATAACAACAATAATCGTCGATCGTCGATCGCCAATGTACTGTCGGCATCGGAAAAATCGGAGAAAAAACACATCAAACGTTGATTCTGTCTTGCGAAAAAAGTTTTCTAAAATCGTCGATGTACCATCGACATCGGTGAAATCCGAAAGGTAATCAACCGTCAACATAGGCAACAACAATCATCAATCGTCGATCGCCAATATACCGTCGTCATCGGCGAAGAGGGAGAAAGGGAACAATAACATATGTCAAAAAGAAAATCACCAGTGTCGAAAAGAGACGCTCCTCACGCCCAAGGGGTCAAATCAACTGCCACGTGTTTTTTTTCCACGTGAACAGTCTGTATTGCTCAGGTATTACCCACGTCATCTTTTGATGTCCCCTATGTCATATCTATATTTCCACGTCAGCATTGTACAACAGTTTGGATCGGCATCGAAACTTTTGCTTAGGGGGGGCAACAAAACAACGTTAAAGACAATTTGTCAACGCCGATGCACTTGTCAACTACCGGCAAATTGCTAAGACACCGAATTTTCTATTTTAGTCAGAATCACTATCCGCTGACGACCCTGGCCGATCTGCGATCCTACTTATCCCCGATACCGATCATACTAGTTCTGTTGCAGTGAGAAGAACACTCGAGTAATTTGAGAAGACACCTCTAGCTAAGTAAGGTACGATGTCTACTATTTGTTAAAACAATTTAGAGCTTCACGTAACCAACAACACGACGTCGCGCGCCGACCTTCGAAATTCGAATTCGTTGATGAACTTTAAAATAACACGCTCCTGCGCCGCCAGCCTGCGTTGCATTTAATCCCAAGCATGGTGTGGATTCTGTTATAGATTGTATAGATCATATATGTACTCCTGAATTTAAGACTTGATGCGACAAGGTAAGTATGCGTTAAATTTATGCCCAAGCATGTTGTTCCATTCGCAAATCGTTGATCTCCCAAACAGATGAAAGAGCAAGAGAGAGCATCGAAGAGGTAACATGTCATTGTGCCACTCCAATTACCACTAAAACCAGGTCATGTCCTATGAGGAAGAGGTAAGCATGGTCTTTATTGATTACATTTGAGATTTCGTCGAATAGCACTTGATGCAGTTGGCTTGCAACTTATTTTTTCGTTTTTTTGTGCAGGAAGATGCCACTGAGAAAGCCGACGACTAGACGCTCACCAAGAACGCCCAAGATGAAAGAATTGGAGATCGACGAAAGGTCAACGCTGATTTCGGCAAGAGAACTTGATTTCATTTCAAAAACAGAATCGATCATCTGAACTTCCACTAAGAAACAGTTCACCCAACCTCCAGCATTCAGGGACACAAAGGCGACCATCGGATCTAAAGTAATTCTCCCACGCTAAGGAAAGATTTTTAACAAAATCAATCAGGAAGATTACCCGGAGTTTACACCTCACAACGACCCAGACGTCAGGATATTGGATGACCAGGTTTTCCTAAAGATTAGGCGATCATATCTACATATAGTGGCCTACCGGACCCCAGTTTTGCCCTGCATCGAAACCCTAAGATGGATGATTAACCACACAGACGCGATAAAATGCACAGTCAATAATGAGGAGGGAGAATCTGTTGGTGTCTTTCTCCCAGTAGAGGTCCAAAAATACACCAAGCTGAGAGACCCAAAGGAGAGACTAAATACAGAATTTGTGGTCAGATTTTATGAGTTCCATGACACCAGCAGGTTACTGGCCTCATGGTGGAAAGAAGATAAGAATTTCACCAATAGGAGCAATGAATGGTACAACACGGTAAACCTCAGGGAGCCTTATATGTATTTAATGGCTCTAATTTGTCAATTGTATGGGAAAAAAGATTGCTCTAAGTTTTCAGAAGCATAGATTCCCTTGGCATATACCGTGGCAATCTTCGGGAGCAATTTCAATTGGGGAGACATCATTTCCAAACAACTGACCACCAACATCCTACAGGCCCAGACACCAAAGGATGGAGAAACACTAGGTTTCCACATGGAATCATACATGTTGGACGTAATCTGTGCAAGAAACGTTTTCGCAGGTATGTATTAAGATGGCATGTTAATGAGTTACCTGTGCATGTTTATTTCAACATTCTGTGGGAAAATAGGTACAAAAAGTTTTACGCCCTGATATGTGATGAGTTCATAGCCCGAGTGCACTTCACTATATTTAGAAAAGAATGCCCAAGGCTTTCAGCGGCAGCCAAAAAGATGATTTCCAAAGTGGGCCACTGGTATTTTGAAGAAACAAGCACTTATATTAGAGTGTTTGGAGCTACTGGCACGCCACACCTACTCCCCATTCATGTCTCGAACCATCTCATTTTAGGAGAAATTTGTTACCAGACAATTTTGCAAGGCTGTAATGCCTCTTTGGTAAAGGATAAGAAGAGGGATTTCATACCCTATGGTTTTCATATCGGGTTTTACATGGTAAAAGGCACTGCACAGGCGAAACAAGAGGGATTGAGTCAGCTTGAGTATCGGTTCACCGCAGGCCTTTTTCATAAGCATGATCCAAGAGGCCCGGTACTCCAACACGTGTCACAGGTGTCTTAATGTTGGCCATATGCTTATGATAGCTTCGAAGATGAGATCTTCACCGAGGGCGCTCAAGACTGGGAAGAAGTGCTCCATAGAAGGGCTAACCCTAACATGACCAAATTCAAAGCAATGACTATGGATGAGCAAGTGGAGACAATAGAGAAAACAATTCAAGAAGCCCTTAGGGTAAGAGAAGAAAACAAAGCAGTAGAAGCAACAAAAGCACAGAGGAGGGGGATATTGTTACTAGAAGAAGCTGAAAGAGCTATGCAAAGATTAGGGGAAGATCCCCCACTTAACCCTTTGATAGGACCCTTGAGGATTACCCCGGTCGATACAAGTAATCATGAGAAGAGCTAAATGGCTTAGAGACAATTCCACCAGGGGAGACCACTGATCAAGAAAACCCCAGCCCTATGTCACCACAGACAAGATCGTCGGTGACTACTACAGCTCAGCTAAGGTTAGCAAGAACATCAAGTGGGACGGGTATGCCTACTATCTTCATAGATTTAATCACAATATATGACGATGAGGAAGAGTCAGAGGCCTCGCACATAACCCCAGTGCCAATCACACAAGAGAATGAACCAGGGGAAACATATGCTCCAGTTTCCAGTGATGTGACTCCAAATCCTAAAGAAGGCGACCTGGTAGCTAGGAGCACCCTTGACACTGTACTTCTCGATCAATTGGGAACACAGCCTCAGAATGAAAGCTCCAAGAATGACTTGGATGTTGGTGAACAAGAAGGAATGGGGCAGCCAAAAATCAACATCTCAACGACCGAACCCCTAGCTAATGTCGATCCTTCGCCTACTTCCCCATCTGGGACCAAGACTCCATCAGCCGACGAGGACCAACAGGAGGCCAAGTCGCCAGAACATACAGGAATTTCCCCTGCTAGGGAACTAAGAGAACCTGCCATGGAACACCTCTATAGGACGAGAAGCCTCGACAATACTCTGTCCTGGGGAGATCAACAGATTCATGAACCAGTAGACGAAGTCACCGATATACAGGTGATTGCTTATGACAGGAAAAGAAAGGTTGTGATGAGAAGAACAGTCAAGAAAAGGAAGCTCATGCTTGATAGAACACTTCTCATATCCACAGAGGAGACGTTGTTTGACAAAGAAAATGCTAAGATGACTGAGCTAATCGGAGCAGGGATGACCATAACCGATGTCACTTTAGACAGGGCAAAAAGGGATGAAAGGGAGGTAGACGCCATGAAGAAAGAACTCGACCATCTGTGACATCAAGCAGAGTATTACCAAAATTTAACACAAGCAGTGGTACTCTTGAAGTGTGAGTTCCGAGAAATGTATGCGCAATTCACAAGGGAGAGAGACCTCTTCACCGCTCGCATAGCGGATTTCCAAGAAGATACCCTCATCGGGTTCGCAACCTGTAAAGACATGCAACGATGGTATGAGAAGGCGCATCAAGCCTTAGAACGGATAGACTACATCAGCAAAGTACAGAAGGGTCGAGATACAAAAGAGCATGGCATCCAAGTGTTGATGGACGGCAACATTGCCCGAATAAGGAAGGTAGTTGAACACTGGGTAAGCATGGTCCAAGAACCCCGACAGAAAATGCAGGAGAGATGGGAAGAGTGTGAGAAAAGTTGGGAGAAAATCAATCAGAAAATGAGGAATATCGACTTGCCAGAGTTTGGCCCACCGGAAGATTTCGCCGACTTACGTGACATAGTTAAGCGGCATGAAAAGCAAGATCAGGTATGCAAAACAGAGATTTCGCAAGTTTCAAGCATGATCCCAGGTCAAGTGAAGAGGTTCATGGAGCCTCAGATTAAATCTCTCGCAGTCTTACAGCGCTTGAGTGTTAAACTAATCAAGTACAAAGAGCGAGCAATTGAGATGAAGGAGGTCATCTCCACTCTGATGGACCAACACAGGTTCTCGTATGCAACTACATGTGAAGATCTCTTCTGCAGATGCTCAGAATACGAAAGCAACAATCCACTTCAGTAAAACGACCAGATGATCTCAAGAGAAGCAAAAGAGAACAGATAGATAAAGTCCACCACGTGTCATTTTCCTGACTTAACACAACTTTAGTAGTTATTTTTAGTTTAGTTATTTTTTATAAATAATGGGCATCGACCTTGGACACAAGGTCGGTGGTTTTGAAGAGAAAGACTTTTTCTGGAATATTGTAAGAGAACTATTTATGTGCAAGTTATTTTAATTAAGAAATTATGTTTAGAACCAAAGACACTTATTTCATCTGAGGTGTGAATGTGATTGGATCGAAGGGGATTATCTCTGTCTTCAAATTCAATATTTGTTGTTGTATTGATTAAGAGTTGTTGTATCTGTTATTTAAAGTTATCTTATAAATGTTGCAACAATTCTTTTATTCTAATTGATGAACAGAAATCGATTGTGTTAACTTGTGATTGATAATAGAGCATTGAAAATTATTTTTCTTGCACTAACTTATTGTCACGTATATATTTTCTTTCTGTAACTGTTGTCTCAGATGATGTTGAATGTTTACTAGCCAAAATGGTATTATTGTTAGTTTCAAGTAGTTTAGATCTCCTTCGTTTGCATGCTAAGGTATAAAGGTTATCCTAAAACCCAGCCTTCCCCCAACACACAATTTAACTTCCCTCTGCCATTTAGTTTAAGCTCTATCTTTCTTTTGTTATAAATGTTATAAAAGAACTAAAAAGAGAATTGCATAGCTTGAGGAAAGGTTTCACGGAAAACACATATCCATCAATAACTATTAAAGCCCATCAAAAATTACAGCGAGATCACAAATCTGGAGACCCTTACCACTCATCAAATGCTTACGAGTCTAATTGGGCCTCTTAAGCGGATTTGGTTCCTGCTGTTGAGTTAAAGGCATCTGGACCCCTCAGCACAGTGGACAGATTTTCGTCTTCTCACATTGTCTTTGACAGCGGGGAATAACATCAGCGATTGAAAGTCAAGCTTCAAGTTTTGAAGTCATATCAATCAAGCAGTAACAAGCGAGCGTGATTTGGTCTAGGGTCATCTAAAACGACCAAATTGGGTTGTGGTTTTCCTTAAACTACCACTTAATAGAAGACTTACAACATCTGCTAGACAACGGTTTGTGGTTTTCCATAAACCTCCACTTAGTAGAAGAGTTACAACTTCTGCTAGAGAACAGTTTATAGTCATCTTTAAACAAACGTTCGAGAGCACTTCCAATTAGCAAAAGACATCAGCTTCAGCTTCTAGCTAAATTAGAAAACGTTTCGGGAACCATTGAGCCTTAGAGCCAAGTTCCAGGGTTTGTGGTCTTCCTTACACCATTGTCGCCATTTAGTAGAAGACACCAACTTCTGCTAACCTTTTGGTTTGTGGTCATCCCAAAGCCACCAGATTCAAGAAGCACATTCAGCTATTGGCAGCTGTCCACCTCCAGATTTCAGCTGTTCACTTCTAGATTTCAGCTCTCCTCTTACACTCACATACACTCCTTCGGATTAAGGGGGGGAATGTTGGAAACCTAATCCATTCAGAGAAGAATTATGAAACGTCACAAGGTGTGAACCGTCATTGGGAGTCCAAGAGACCTCTTGGAAGACGAATCCAAAGGTCATCTACATGTATTTATATCTGTATCATATTAATGAAAAAAGGCAATTCACACTTATCTATATTTGCGTAGTCTAACACAAGGCCATATAGAAATTGCTCACTATGTTGCAAAGGGAGTTGCCACATATTCATCTAATGGAACCTCTACAGAACTACAGGATATCAAAACATGTTCTGCAACCTTTACCTAATGGTGGCAATTGTTTGGAGTTGAACAAATATTTCATATATAGATTCTAGAAAGAGAGAATTGATGTATTGTTTGGAGAAAATAGTTATGATCTCTCTATTACCTTTACTCACAGCTAACCACACTGCTGCAAATTATTCTCTCCAAACTTCAGAATCAAGCTAAGAAAGTGACCCTGATGTTGCAACATTTCAAAAGGCTAGATATTCAGACCCGAATAGTGCCCACGTATTATACAAGCTGTCTTCAGATGACGGTTTCTGCAGGATATCTAAGAGTAGAGCAAGACCAAGCAGAATTTGATTAGAACATGAAAGAAGCCACCAATAAAACAAATACTCCTCCCTGTGCATGACATTATCCCTTTGTGTAACTTATCAACTCCAACAAGCTAATATCCACTTGGAGATTAGAATCACAGATTGGCCCCACTAGATAATGCTCCTTCTTCAGATGCTTTTCTTCTATATTTAGGGGAGAGGGGAAGAGATTTGAAAAGCACGATGATGATTCCTCTACTTATTTCCTAAATTTGTTTCTGTGGGCAACTGTAATAGGATATTAATATAATGTTCTCCAAATGATGGACTTGCTATGGCTTAGATCCGCAGAGTGTGCCACAGTGCGAGTCATTTTATTTATTGTACCATGATTGTAATTTTCATAGTGAAATCAAATCTTTAAAACTAAACACCAAAAAGACATTCTTACATTATTGATTGATTCAGCTCATCCCCCTTGCAGAGTAACGAAATAGTTGTTAAAATGAATGGTCAAATACTTCATGATAACACGTGATGTTCAAGAGACTTCAATGGACATGGTAACTTTCCAATTGGCAACAAACCTTTAATCACCTGTTTTGATACCTGATCTGTCTTTTCCAATTTGGCAGTGGTTTAAATATATTCAATCTCTTTTCTATCATTAATAATTACTCACCTGTGATGCCTGCATGCCTGTCAGCATTGCAACTCCAAAGAAAAGGAGAAAGTCCATAATGAGAAATGCTAATGCACCAGGATGATGAGCTGCTACATAATTCACCCACGCCCCAAGGGTGGAAGGAGCACTTGCATCTGTTGCTAGTCCTGTGTTTCCCAAAAATATCACTTGTGAGAGTATCTCAGACTTCAAACAAAGTGATCACCAATAAATACAATTTTATGTCAACTATTTTAATTAATGAAGATACATACGGTGAAAAGTAATAATGCCACTAATCAGCATTGCAGAAGTTTCCAGAGAAAGAAACATAAAAAAGTCCCACTTATTCCTCTGCAAGCATAAACAGAGCCACCAAACTTAAGATTAGATTTTGGCATTTTTCGCTCAAGATGAATCTATGAGACATGGTGATCACATTCTCACCTTTCCAATACAATTGGATATCCAAGGGCAATGATGGTCAAATTGCTCTACACAGCGGTTGCAAGTGGAACAATGCTTGGAGCGCTGAGGCCTGACAATCTGAATCAAGGGACTAAGGTCAGAAATCAAAAATTTTGTTATTTCCTAATTACCTCCAAGATTGAGGATCCACAAGTTACAGTAAAACGAAATCCCTATCTTAATAAGAGGAAAAAAATAGAGCACCTTGCAGGTTGGGCAAAGCTGAGACCAATGTCCTGCCAATAGAGCTGGGTTGCTCAACTCACTCTTCAACAAAGGTTCCTGCTATAGGAACGTTTCAGACATCTTAAGAAAAATATTCTACTGTAAGAAAGCAAATTAAGCAAGTCGAATTTCAACCATAACTCACTACCATAGTTTTTAAACTCGAACTCGGACATCGACTCAGTCACCTATCAACTTGGAAACGACTTGGACTCGGATTGACTCTGACCGATCTGATTTCAATGACTCAGTTCACTAAAAAATACATTAAATAATTATTTCTTTCTAAATAATTATTTTTTTATGAAAAAAATTATTTTAAAGCTTTCAAACCATGATTCCAAACCATTAGAGACAAAGTATACAAAGTTTGTTCATCTATATACCATGTAAGGGTGTATATATCAAAATGGCACTGAGTGCAATACAAATCAGCACAAAATGCATAATCGGTGAGGCTTTAAATGGCCTCTAGAGTCCATAAAACATGCTACAACTACAAGCTACTGGTCTACTACATATCATTGATCAACATGATCAATCATCAAACTCATCACCACTGCTAGAAATGGGATCATCAGCAGCAGCTACAAAACCATCCTCCGGCTCACAATGTTGAATGAGAGAGATGTGAAGCAAGTAGGTAGAAGTGGGGGGGCTGTATTTATAACAAGTTTTTTGGGTTTAGAGGCTAGGTTTTTTATTTTTTTAATTAAGAGAAAAACGAATTTTTAATGGACAGGCCACGCAGGTGGGTCCGGAATCAAACCGGCCGAGTAGGCACAGACATTTTTTGCAATCCAAAATTAAAACAGAAAGATCATTTGTTGTCTGAAAATGCATAAAAAGATAGGCTGTTTTTCTATATTAAAATGCCTTAATAATAGTGGCTTGAAGCATTTCATTCAGGGATCTTTAAAGTATATCATGTGAAAATCGTAATGCTCCTCTTTTCCCAACTCTATTTAGAGAAGGATAGGAGGTTAATCCTGGGTAGACTGAAGAGTCAGTGACCATGTTTCTAACTAAACATTGAGGAACTGTGGAATCCACTTGCAAAACTTCAAACCTGTTAAGAGTAACTTGTCACTCGAAATTGATTTGTTTATATTATGCTTTGATGTATTTGATATGTATGGGTGCATATCCGTTCAAGGTACAAGGCAAAGCCTTGCCAACTTGCCAACAGATGGGTGTGGGCCATTACTAGTAAATCGTTAATGGAGGTGTGGAGTCTCAACTGAGGCGTGGAGTCTCTAATTGCAAAATACATGGTCTTATGATCGGGGGGGGGGGCGCACAGTAAGGTGGGTTGACTTTACTTCCTAACAGCTAATTCTTCCAGATGCCAGTTAAGCTATGGTAAAATTTAAGGGACCCATGGGTGAATTAATTCATAAAATAATTACCCACTTTTAGGGGGCTCTTGAACATATTAATATTTTACTAAAAGTTGAGTTAATAATAAAAGGAAAAAGATATAATTAAGAAAAAAAAAGGCATTGACAACTCAAAAGAGGGTGATGAATAATCAAGAATTTATAAAAGTGAATAAATAAGAAAAATGTTAATATTGCATGGAGGGGGTGAGGTCGCAAGTCTCACTGGACCTTTAAATCAAGGTTGCGGGGGAGCGCCCCCCCCCCCCCCCCCCCACCCCTTGAACCCACTCCCAAATCGCGCTTCGAAGGGGAGCGTCAGGGAGCGCACATGGGAGCGCGCTCCCTGAACGCTCCCCTTCGGGAGCGTTTTTAGGGAACGCGCTCCCTCATGAAAAATTGTGCTCCCTGGTTTTTGAGGGAGCGTCCAGGGAGCGTTCGCTCCCTGGATGCTCCCAAGGGAAAAAAATGCTCCCCGAAACGCTCCCTGAGCCCGCACACGTGAGGAGGAAATTGGTCTTTTTTGGGGGTTTTTTGGGTTTTTTTGGAGAAATGACTCATGGGAAAGGTAGCCTAGAGTTAGCTAAGACTACTAAACACTCTTTCACTCCCATTTCTCTCATTCTATTTCTCATTTCATCCATTTCTTTGCTAAGAGGGTTTTGACTCTCGAGAGGGCTCTTGCTAGTTCTTGAGGAGATTGAAGGCTACCATTTGTGTGAGCTTGGAAGAGAGATTGAAGGCTACCATAGTCATATTCAACCACCATTGGAGAGCTAAAGAGGTAGGCTCTTAAAGCCCATTTTTCTTTCTTGTTTTGTTTTTTTTTTAAATGCATGTGTTGTAAACTAGTTTCTTCTCCTACTCTTTCCCAT
>ML776774.1:907837-917904 GCA_009831015.1 Picea engelmannii
GTAGCAACTTATTATCAAGGGCCAAGGTTCAACATTCATGATGTTGATGTCAATGTGGTGTGCCATTTTGGTTCCATTTTTTATTATAATGATGGTGGTGGGAGGTTCACATCGAAATACCCATGATCGTGATGAAGAAATAGAAGTGCACAGCACATACCAAGGAGAGGAGGAAGGAATGGAA
Organism: Picea engelmannii; assembly: GCA_009831015.1. NCBI lineage: Eukaryota > Viridiplantae > Streptophyta > Pinopsida > Pinales > Pinaceae > Picea > Picea engelmannii. The sequence continues at coordinate 908,022 of ML776774.1, forward strand.
GGGGATGGATACAATGAAAATGACAGTGATGGTCAGGATCCCCAAAAATCCAAAGACAGGTACACACCTCTATGGAAGTATGTCACTAAGCTTAGTGGAGGGAAAGGGGGTGGAACAGGGAAATTTATATGCCACCATTGTCATAAAGACTACACAGGTTCCTATATCCGTGTGAGAAAGCATCTATGTGGGCCTATGTACTGGGATGAAGGTAAGAATATAGGAATCAAATTAGAGGAACTTTTGACATGAAGGTTGTTGGTTTAGAGCGCTTGCAAGAGGAACTTTTGAGTGATCATGATGGCGATCATATTCTTGGAGAAGACATGCCACCCCCATCCACTACAAAGGTTCCAGATTCATCAGTTTTACCTTTATCTGCACAGCTTCCATTGTCATGTGGGGGTCATTCAGTTGTTGGTCCTGTTCCACGATCACTTCCACCTGTTCCTCCTCTTATTCAAAGATCACGGGAGATGAAAGTAGAAGTTTCTCGTAGCAAGAGGAAAACTTAGAGCATAGTACTTAGTACTTGCTAGATCTCTTTTTTTGTTTCATGTTTAGAAGTAGTCTCTAAAACTTAGTACTTTGTCTTGAGTCTTGACTCTTGACTCTTTATTATGGCTTATTATGTAAACAATGAACTTATGAACTTATGAACTTAAGAACATCATATGACAATTTACCTTTAGAGTTAATGATTGATGTTATGATGCTTTAATGATTGATGTTATGATGCTTTTATGATTGATGTTATATATGTAGTATGTACTAAATGGTTGATCCTTTAATGATCATCGATTCATCACTAATCAATTAGTTAAATGATCTTATATCTATGTTTTCATGTTTTTTGCAATTGATTCAACATTCTGCATGTTGAATTATATATATATATATATATATATATATATATATATATATGCATCAAAATAAAAAACGCTCCCGCTCCCGGAGTTTTTTGAAAATCTGTGCTTCCCGCTCCCACTCCGCACTCCCAACAGCCTTGCTTTAAATAGACAGGGAAATCCATGATTTTGGGGGGTTAACCAGGAGAGTACAGATATACTGCAAAAATTCTGCCAGCATGGAAAACTTAACAAGATGGTAAATGGGAACTGGAAGGAAGCCAGCTTGATTATGGATATTTTCCAGTCGATGGTAAAATCCAGGTTGTTTATAGTCTGCATCTTACACTGGTTATGAGTTCACACAGCTTGGGGGTCTCAGGGAAAGAAGTTTTCCCTGATTATGGCTGGAAGGAAACGGGTTGACACCATGGAAGTTGGTAATGGGAAGGAAATTTGGAGCTAATGGATGGAGCATTGCTCAAATTGAGAAGACTACTCATCATTTGGGTATAATCTTATTGGTTTTCAGATTGTCTATTCTAATTTGGTTTTGTACATGATTGGTAATTAATGGATTTATGATGATACTAACCTGAGTACTGGTATAAGAACTCTGTTTAATTAGGCTATATTGCTTCTAACAAAGTGTAGGAATGGATCCTGAAGAAATGTCATGTATTCCAAGTTAAAATTCACATTCAAAATTGCTGCCTGAACTTTAATTTCTGTGGCTTAGAATTTCCGTTGATGGTTCATAGGTTGTGGTTGAAATGCAATGGGTTGTGTTAAATTTGTTGGGCATAGGTATTTCCCTTCGATTTTGCGAACTGGGTTATACTGTGTGGCTTGATTCTGCATATTTCCCTTTGACTTTTGGGTTGTTCAATGACTCTGTTGCTGGGTGTGGGGTTCAAGAATGTGTGGCTAAAGGGTATCTAATTTTATTAAAACTGCTGGGTGACAAGTATTTCTCTTGGATTTTAGTCAGTCAATGCATTAACTGGTGGAGGCCATTTGGTTGATGGGTATGTTTGTACAGTTTCTAATTCCTAGCATTTTAGTCATAGCTCTTTGTTGAGGCATTGATGGGTGCTTGGTTGGTCTCATAGGCTGCAAGTGTGTTCGACCATTGTACATTTTGGTTACAAGTGCTTTGTGCAAAAGGGAATTTAGTGATTGTTTGTTGCCTTCGACTTTGAGATTTGGGCTATGAATAGTGTGACTCACAGGTTCTTGTTGAAGTTTCTTTAGAGCCCTGTTCAACGCTTATGTGGATGTGCATTGTGGTTTGTGTTACTCAAGCTCGAGCAATAGCACCCAAGGGTAAATGTAAATGTGAGTCTATTGCAGTAATTTTGGTCTTTGTACATTGAAGAAGCATTTTATATTCCATACTGAACACATTCTCACAAATTTTGTTAGTTAGCTAAAAAAAGAAAAAAAAAATGGTGGGGTATATTTGTTGCCCAAATGGATATAAACAACCCTCTTAAGAATGCACACAAAGTGTTTGACAATTTGTCTCAACAAAAATGATTTTTAGCATATTGAACTATGGGGTGATGAATGATGTAGCTGACAATTTATTTTTATGGAAGAAGTGTTGGGCACTACAAAAATGATATACTTCAAAGATAGATATATTTGTTGTCTGAAAACGCATAATAAGATAGATTGTTTTTCTATATAAAACTGCCTTAATAATAGTGGTTTGAAGCATGTCATTCAGGGATCTTTAAAATATATCATGCGAATTTGCCATTGAAGAATAAAGAGCAAAGTGCAAGAATTTCACAAGACAACGATCACTCCCTGAATGCATTGTTTCAGAGTATTTCTTCTGAATCCATTGTTTCAGTGCTGGGTGAGGGTCTGTGAAACACAGATCCCCGTTTCTGATCCCAAAACAGAGGGGCTTCTCCCTTGAAACGGCACTGAAAGATGTCAGTGCCATTTGAGAAAATCTGAAACACCATTTCAGACTTTGGAAACGTTTTCTGGAGTTTCTGGAAATTTTTTAAATGTTTCAGGGAAATGTTGAAATGTTTCTGAAAGATTTTGAAATGTTTCAGACCTCCAGCATACGTTTTGGGCCCCTAGAAACGATTTTATGACTTTAGGAACCCTAAAATGAACCCTATAACTTTTTTAAAAAAGCCTTGGACATCCCTTAAGCAAACCAATACTTCCTAAATTCTGAGTTTTTTAATGTTGGCAGGAGAAATTGGCACCAGAATTGCTTGAGGGTTTGATCGCTTGGAGTCTTCATTGCCTGAAGCTTTAAGTTAGATGGTGCCGAACGGAGTAAGACCTGGTAGAAACAGGCAAAGCACTCACTATAAAATTGTTAGGATGTTAGTGGAAAACGAGAAAGGCAAGCAAGAAACAAGGAAGCAGTCTTGGTTAATGGTGGCTGAAGAAGAAGAATGCAATCGGTATATTCTACAATTTGGAGGTGAAGTTGCATATCTGAGACAAGTACTGTCACATAGACAGATCTGTTATTCACTCTTTACCCCTAGGTCTTGGATGTATGTGCTTTTTGGCCTTGAAGATTTGATTCCTTGCAACCTTGAATTCGAGTTTCTTATAATGCTTGTTCAATCAAATGCACTGGTTTGGCTTTCATAAATTGTTTTAATGAAATTCATTTGAATGTTTGAAGGTGTTGTAGATGATTGTTGTAGAAGAGCTGAAACATTCAGCCTGCTGCAATTGAGATATGGTAGTCCAGGAGAGCCTGTACAAACCTATTCGTTTTGGAAAAGCAAGCCCAAAAAAATAAGTGTCAAAGATTGATTCTCCACATGTGAAGCAGATGGCAAAGCAAGATTGTTATAGGATTAGCACAATTGCATGCCTACCCAAGGACTAAAATGATATCTCATATGATAATCAATATGCAGTGCACCTATAACCATCATGACCATAATCAATTGATGTATGTTCCATGTTTATAATATATATTGTACAACTTTAGTCTTTGAGTTTGCACAGTATGAGTGATGAGACTAGATAATAGTGGTGATGATGATCTACAAATTACGATGATAAGTTTTAGGCTTCTAGTTCTAAATCTAATTGACTAATGTTAATCTGAATTTTATGGTTTTCTTGCACACGCGCACACACACACACACACACACATATATGATTTTCTCATGGTTTTCTTGCATATATAGAGATATGTCATTTCCCGGACATATTGTATCAACCTTTTTTCGAAAATGCCATTTCCATTCCCCCCGCCCAGTATCTCTCTGAGTTCCCATATCTGTTTCAGTGCAACTTAGAAATCAAATTAACAAAAACAAATATCAATCAAAAAGCATAGAAAAATGTCAGTAAGAAATGTGCTTTACGGTTCAAGATTTTCCTGTAAAACAACCTTCACAAAGAATGAATCGAAGATACATAATTTAAGCTACAAACAGAAATTTTTGCAATCCAAAATTAGAACAGAAAGATCATTTGTTTTCTGAAAATGCACAATTAGAAAGACAAATTGTTTTGCTAAATTTAAATGCCTTAACAATAGTGGTATGAAGCTCATTATGGGATCTTTGAAGTATATCATGTGAATTTCACAATGAAAAATAAATAGCACAGTGCAAGAATTTGACTAAGGGGTGGAAAAACAAATATATCTAGGGAATGCCAAAATTATATGATATAGAAACTCAACTGAGAATAATAAGGCCCAATATAATGAGGACCATTGCATTCAAAGGCATTCAATTCAACAGAATTAGTCACGAAAATCAAACAGAAACTATGTCAAACTTAATTACAAATACGATAATACCAGGCACACGATGGAAACCCTCACCAGCATAATGCTCCCTCTTGAAATTTAGAAGGAAGCCACAAATAATTCCAGCAAGCAAAAAGCCGTGATGGAAACAATACCAATGGATTTATAAGGCTATCAAGGTTAACCTAGTGCTCAGGAAAAGTCTGAAAGGTTTACATTTGTTGGAATTTTAAATTAAGAATAAATGTTAGAATTAGGGTAAAAATGCAGAACAATAGTATCTTTTAATTTCAGTGATCAAAACAGCTAGATCTATAGATCAACAGACTTAGAACACTTAGTATTTAGATCTAAGAGAGACAGCAATAAAATCTGTAGATAGTAATAAAAACTTAGATCTAAAAAGCAAGAACTTCTGCTGATTTGACAATCAACAGATCTGAATAAGATAAACAATAAAGAGAATCTATAGAGCTGTACACAAATATTACTCAGTTCTGATCATAAACAGTAAACTCAAGGTGTAGCTTCAGATCTAATATCTTATGCATAAATCTAAATAGATCTAACAGTGCTGATGTTAAAACAAAATCCAGATCTAAAAATGAGTAAGTAACTTACCTGGAACAGCAACCTTACCTCTGAAGAAAGCACAAAAACCATAGGAGATGTAGAACCATTTTAGTATGCTCAAACAAAGGTTCAGTTCCTAGATCCACCTTATAGGTTGGATCTCTTTACCAATAGATGAAGGAAATTTCTTGCCACCAAAGAAAATAAAACCAACAAGGTCTTCACAAGACAAACCCTCAAAAATCAAAACACTACACAAAAGGACTGTGTGTAAACCCTCATGACAGTAGCAGAGGAGGACTAAACCTATAGGTTTACCTCAGCATAGATAAGGTGAAGGAACGGCACCCTACAGACTCACCATAGTAGATAAAAGAAGGCCGCTGTCTAAAGGCATCATACACCAGAAAGGAGAGGGCTGCAACCCCAACTTTCAGCCCACAACAGAGAAGAAAAGGCCGTAGCCTAAGAGCCCACACAACAGCAGACTTGTAGAGGCTCGTGTCACACACAGTAAGCACAGCAGAGAAGATAAGGGGGCCACACTCATCAACAGCAAGAATGGTGAGGTCGGAGCCAAAAGCTAAGCCATAGCAGATGAGAGAAGGATCCGCACCCTCCACAGTGAGTTTAATACAGCCAAACACAAAGAAGCTGTACTCTGTCAGCCCTAGAGGGAAGCCGCTGCTACACTTCACTCAAACCCTGCAATAAAGAATAAGCCACAGCAAGGAAGCTCTACACAACAAGGAGGCCGCAGCAAGAAATCACCAAGGAGGGCCGCAGATAGGAGAGAGATCAGCACTCACACTTAGAAGCAATGAAGAAATAAGATGAGTGAAATGAGAGGGGGGGGGGGTAATTTATAGTTTTAGGCTAGGGCAAGGGTTTAGAATAAATATAATTAAAATAACATGTTTAAATTAAATTTAAACATGTTATAATTAACAATTTAAATTTAACTTTATTTTAACCCTTGAATAAAAACAACAAAACCCCAAACCAACACATGCAAGGGTAAGAGAGGGTTAGCTAGGTGGCAATACTCATTCCTTCATTTAACATGGTGAACCTATTACTTTATCATCACTGCATATGGGACTTATCCCTCATGTGGTTATGTCCTTCTTCAAGGAAGGTCATGTACCATCAAAATACTTGATAGAGGATTAAGTAGCCCCAGAACTTTTTCTGGGGTCTTATCCACCAAGGTCAAAGACCAAGGATCAACCCATGCCGTATGCATGGGTACCCTGGACATTTCCAGGGGCCCTAGGATTATCTAGGGGCTTTAACTGCTTGGTCCTAGACCAAGAACCCCAGTCGTATACTGGGGGCCCTCTCAGGGGTCTTTACTACTTGGTTCTTCACCAAAAACCCCAATCGTATACTGGGGGCCCTCACAAGGGTCTTTTTCCATGGCACTGACTGTTTGGTCCCAGACCAAGTACCCCAGGAGTGCACTGGGGGCCCTAGATCTCGTCTAGGGTCTTAGCCATCCTCTAGGAGAATGGCTCTTGCAGTTGCTTATAAATTTAACAATAAACATGAAGTGCATTTTCTTAAAGATATGATACACATATATATACATGATTATGACCATTGGATTCATCTTCCAAGGTCTCTTGGACTCCCTATGAACGTTACACAAACTTGATTGTTCATATTCCATGAAGTTCGTAACCCTAACGGATTATTTTTCCAATATTCCCCCCTTAAAACGAAGGAGTATATGTGAGTCCAAGGTGGGAGCTGATCTCTGAACATGGGCAGCTGAAATCTGGAAGTGTGCAGCTGGTGATGGTTGAATGTGCTCTCTGAATCTGGTGGTTTTGGGATGACCACAAACCGAATGGCTACTAGAAGTTGATGTCTTCTACTAAATGGTGATGGTGGTTTAAGGAAGACCACAAACCAATCCGGTGGGTTAAGGATAACCACAAACTCTGAAACCCTGCTCTAGGCTCAATGGTTCCCGGAACATTTCCTAAGTTAGCTAGAAGTTGAAGTTGATGTCTTCTACTAATTGGAAGTGCTCTCAAATGTTCGTTTAAAGATGACCATAAAATGCTATCTAGCATAAGCTGAAAGTCTTCTACTAAGTGGTGGTTTAAGGAAAACCACAAACCGTTGTCTAGCAGAAGTTGTAGGCCTTCTACTAAGATGTGGTTTAAGGGAAACCACAAACCAATCACGCTCTCTTGTCACGCTCGGTTGTTACTGCTTGATTGATGGGACCTCGAAACTTGAAGCCTGACTATCAATCATTGATGGTGTTCCCCATGTCAGGGACAAGGTGAGAGGATGCAAATCCTTTCTCTACAAGATGTGTCAATACTCCAAGAAAATATCCCAGTCATACCATAGAGTGAATTCTATGGTATGACTGAGATATTTTCTTGGCTATTGATGACCATCGCCAAGAATTCATCCACCCATAGTGGTTCTTTACTCTTGCAGTTGTCTTGTGTTTGAAACACCTATCTGAAGGATGATTGTGCTTTCCACAATGCGCACAAGGATGAAGATCGAAACATTGATCTTCCATGTGGCCAACTTTCTGAAAATATTGGCATTTTGAAATCTACTCTTGAACGCGAGCAGGTGAATGTGAATTTTCTTGAACTAGTCCAGCACTCTGAAACTGGATCAGTTTGGTATAGTCAGGAATATGAAAGGTGACATCCTTTTCACATCTGATACCAGTTTTGTGCTTGTTATTTTTTATCTCCTCCCAAGATCTGATAATCTGCTTGGAAAGAAGAAGTTGAACTTGTGGAGTTGTCTCACTGTGTTGCTCCTGCGCTGGTTGTTGGTCTGAATCACCCTCATCATTTTTATCATCTTCAAATATAGGGTTCTGAACAGGGACTAGTTCAAAATGTTGTCGAAGATTCTTTCGCTCAAGTGCGTCATGAAGAAGACAAGACTGGGTTTGCAGCAATGTTGCTTTGGCTTGCGAAACATGCAAGCATGTTACAATGGACTGCAAAGTGGTTTTGTCAATGGCGATTGTATTGTCTACAGAAGAGAGGATTAGAGTGTCCAATAACTCTAACATTTCCTCAACTCATTGCAAGATAAATGTTAAGGTTTAAGTTATTATTAGGTTTATTTTCAATTTACTAGATAACCACAGCATAGATAGGATCACTGAGAGAAACACAATCACAAGATACACAGCATTTATCCTGGGAAACCCTCATGGAGAAGAAAACCCAGCAAAAACTTCCTTAATACAGATAGCCAATACAATGCCAAGACAATAAACCAAACACTAGAGAATATCCTCCACTTATACAAATTGGCAGGTGTTGAAAAGGTGTCTCTTCATTGGGCAGGGCCGACTTATCTTTCTGAGTGGTTAAAACCACTTTAATTGCCCTGGGGGCCGACTTCTCAATTTGCATAAAATATTTAGGGTTTGACCAATCTGCAAAAGGGGATTTGGTCAATTACAATGCCCAACATGATCAATCCACAAAAGGGGATTGATCTAATGAATAATAAATCAATAATAAATAGAATACTCTTTACAGTTACAATATTTCAAAACTCCCCCTTAACAAGAAGGGTATTCTACAACATCATCAGGAGAGAGAGAGAGAGGGAAACAACATCAACAGCATCTGGAACACTCACTAGCATATCTATAAATCATCGGAAGTTTTTCTCGTCATCAATATCATCATTCACAGCAGTGAGCTAGAATGGCATCATCATCATCTGCATCAACATGGATTAGTATAACACTAATACATCATCATCAATAACAGCACAGGGTTGATACAACGTCAACAACAACAATATCACGGCACAAAGGTTGGAGCATCATCAACAACAACATCATCACAGCACAAAGGCTGGAGTATCATCAACATCAGCACTAGGCTGGAAATCTTCAGCACGAAGTTGGCATCTCAACAACATCAGCACAAGGCTAGAAATCTTCAGCAAGAAGCTGGCATCTCAACAACATCAACACAAAGCTGGAAATCTTCAGCACTAGGTTGGCATCACAGCACGAGGCTGGCATCACAACAACATTAGCACGAAGCTGGAAATCTTCAACACAAGGCCGGCATCACAACAACATCAGCACGAAGCTGGAAATCTTCAGCACTAGGCTGGCATCACAGCACGAGGCTGGCATCACAACACTACTCCCCCTTTCAAGGGAGGTCCTTTCAGACTACACCAAGCTTATCTCGAAAGTGCTCAAATTTTACACGAGATAGAGGCTTGGTTAACGCATTAGCAACCTGTTCATCCGTGCTAACATATTGGAGCTTTATGGCTCCTCTCTGAACCAGTGTTGAATATATCGGCGTTATATCGGAAATTTCGGATGTGTCGCCGACATTTTCACCTAGCCGAAATTTTCTTCCGAATATTTCGCGAAACTTCCAAAATTTTCAATGCATCGCGACACATTCACTAACTCGCGACATTTTCTCAATGTGTCGCGAGTCAATGGAATATGTCGGCCTGCTTAAATTTTTTAGCAAACAAAAAGCGCATGAGGGGTTTTACTAAAATTATTAATGGTGAAGTAAAAGTGGCATTCTCCTTTATCTTTCATTTTCATCCTTTTACTTAAATTTTTAACATTACCATTAATTGTTTCAGGATGTTTGAGAGTGGTTCCAACCTCATTGGACTTCATATGGAGAAAGTAGAATTTTAGATCCCATTCAAAATTCAG
>ML776774.1:934262-992702 GCA_009831015.1 Picea engelmannii
TTCAGTTTGGGATCAGCCATGATCTCATGGCAGAGTAGGAAGCAATCAAGCATTGCTCTCAGTACAGCGGAAGCAAAATACATTGCTGCGTGTTCTGCCAGTTGTGAAGCCATATGGCTTCGTAAGTTGTTGACTGGTCTATTCGACCTAGAGATGGAAGCAACCACGATCCTATGTAATAACCAGAGCTGTATAAAGATGACAGAGAATCTTGTATTTCATGACAAGTCAAAACACATAGAGATCTGATATCATTACATCTGTGACATGGTACAGAGAGGAGCCATAAAGCTCCAATATGTTAGCACGGATGAACAGGTTGCTGATGTGTTGACCAAGCCTCTATCTCGTGTAAAGTTTGAGCACTTTCGAGATAAGCTTGGTATAGTCCGAAAGGACCTCCCTCAAAAGGGGGAGTAGTGTTGTGTTGACCAGCCCAGTGTTGTGATTCCAGCTTAATTGTTGTGTGGTGTTACCAACTTAATTGTTCTGTTGTGATTCCAGCTTAATTGTTGTGTGGTGTTGCCAGCTTAATTGTTGTGTTGTGATTCCAGCTTAATTGTTGTGTGGTGTTGCCAGCTTAATTGATGTGATGATGTGTCGGCTTAATTGATGTGATGATGTGCCAACCTCATGTTGTGATGATGATGTATTAGTTTCATACTAATCCATGTTGATGCAGATGATGATATCATTCCAGCTCTCCGTTGTGAATGACGATGTTGATGATGAGAAAAACTTCTGATGATTTATAGATACGCCAGTCAGTGTTCCAAGATGTTGTTGATGAGGTTGTCCTCTCTCTCGCCTGATGCTGTTGTAGAATACCCTTCTTGTTAAGGGGGAGTGTTGAAATATTGTAACTGCAAAGAGTATTCTAATTATTATTGATGTATTATTCATTAGATCAATCCCCTTTTGCAGATTAATCATGTCGGGTATTGTAAATGACCAAATCCCCTTTTGCGGATTGGTCAAACCCTAATTGTAATAGGCAAAATGAAAAGTCGGCCCCAGAATATATTAAAGGTGGTTATAACCACCCAGAATAAGAAGTCGGCCCTGCCAGTGAAAAGACACCTCTGTCCACACGTGCAAGATTGTATAAATAAAGAGGCTAGCGCCTCATTTGTACACACACACTTGTTCATCAGAGTGCAAGTTCGGAGCTGCGGTTGGGGAAGAAGGAAGAGAGAGAGAGGCGCATTCTTGGGAGAGGACTTTCTGTATTTGTTTGAGTTATCTCTTGCCATTGTATTGGCTATCTATATTAAGGAAGTTTTTGTTGGGTTTTCTCCCCCATGAGGGTTTCCCGGGATAAATGATGTGTCTCTTGTGATTGTGTATTTCTCAGTGATCCTATTTATGCTATGGTTATCTAGTGAAAGGAAAATAAACCTAATAATAGCTTAAACCTTAACAAAAACTCTGTGGATAGTTTACATTGATGAGATAAATGTTCAATTTCTTGAATAAAGAATGTAAATTTGAACTTAAATATTATTATATTACCAAATCTTTTATATTTTCAGCTTTTCACAAATCCTTAGGGCACATATTATGTGTCCCTTGCATTTTGGGTACCAATGAACATCTCAATGACATCACTTGCAATTCCCATTCCAGAGAGGATGGCATGAGGACATCCCTGAGACATTCCTTGTGAAAAGGATGTTGAGATTTCTACCAATCACACATAGTCATCCCCTGTGGAAGTTAATGGCCACAAAAATCAATCAGTTTATGGTTGGATATGTGGGATTCTGATCGCCTGCCTATCCTACTTGAGATTGATAAAAAAGAGTATAAACATGCTGCTCCTTTTGAGCTTAACCTAGATTGGTTAAAAGAAGATGCATCAACTTAGTAAAAAATAATGGGTCAGCTATGATCCATCTTCTAGAGATTCCTAAAGTTTTCAATTTGGTTAATCATTGAAAAAAGTTTTAAAAAGTTGTGGCAATTGCACCACTCAAACATTCAAAACTCTGATATGGAGCAGGAAAAGACAAAACACTGTATGCCCAATTAATTCAATATTCAGTATCTACTACCATATCCATTTCTATATTTTATGCACCCTATCTTCATTATTATTTTGTTGGGAGCATGAGATTGAAACTAATGATATTTTTGGCACTGCTTTGTCATCATCAGATTCTGAATTGTACCCAATAGTGATTTCATTCCCCGGGTTAAATATTTCTACTTCCTCTCCATCCACTATTTTCGAATAGTGTAGTGACTTGTCTTCACATCGATGTCCTAGAATCCATCTCATACCACATCTGCAACAATTGTTTTCCTTCTTTATTCAGTCTAGCCTTCATCTTTTGGAATCTTCTATTAATTTGTCAATTTTGTCCCCTAATTCTTCTTGTGACTTCTCAATCTTATCCATAAGTTGCGGGATGCTATTAGCTTCATCTTCATCATGATGATCTCTAATTGTAGGCTTTTATAGTTAACCATTTTGGTGGTGGCCTTCTTCTTTGCAAGACCCACTTTAATGTAATTTTACTTTATATATCATGTATATAAAGTTTTCAAATCAACTTTTAAAAATAAGAATAAAACAACATATATATATGGACTCTGTTTCATTTCCTGTAACGGATGTATATGTATGGACTCTTCTGTATATGTTTTTTGACAAATGTTTTGATTGCAACCCCTTTGTGGCATTGCCTCGTAGACACCATGGCTTGGTTATGGCCCATTTCCAGCAATGCATATGAATATGGATCTACAGAATGTAATTTTCTTTCCTATATGAAATAAAATTACGCTTTTTCCGGAGGAAAAAAATTAAAAGGGGGCATGATCTTTCAAGAGTTGACCTTTAAAAATTAAAATTTAATGACAATAATAATAATAAATTGTCATCAGTGTCGACGGCTCGTACAGACAGAAAGGAAATTTCATGTGGGGATTGAAAACGACAATACAATGGGATTGTAGGCAACACCAGCATAGGACATATGGCAGAAAAGGTAGCAAGAGCTGGTATGGCAGAATTTTGGCAGCATACAAATCATACTAGATAGCACTATACAGAATTGAATGGACGGTAGTAGCTAGAATTATGCTGTAATGGCAGTGGTACGTACTCATGTGCACATTGATGCTGGTTGTACAGCCTTGAAAAATTGGAATGTGTAAAAGTATGGATTAATTGGTGGCAATGTACAACAGATTGCAGCGATGTTGTATGGATTGAAGTGCGGAAGAATGCTTCGTGGAACTATCCCACAAATTGGCAAGAATTTGGCTCTGATACCAAATGGAATAAGCAGTCCCTGTTTATTATGAGATTGAAAGAATATTTCTACAAGTATATAATAAAATAATGAGTAATGAATATTTGATGATTACAATGAGTCTTATAACAATGTATAAATATATGTTGACTGGTCATGAGGTGAAGGGGTGTGTGACCCTGTACTTTTCATGAACCTAGTTATTAGTAGTAGAAATAGTATTTGCATTATTATGTTTCTTACATCCATTCTGTTATGTTTTAATGCATAAGGTGTGACCCTGGACTTTTCATGAACCTAATTATTAGTAGTAGAAATAGTATTAGCATCATTATGTTTCTTACATCCATTCTGTTATTTTTGAATGCATAGAATGACTATTTCGGACAACAATGCCCTGCAGAAACAAAAATTTGTGTGTGTCTGAATATTCAAACGTGGTCATGAGGTGAAGGGGTGTGTGACACTTGAATTTTCATCAACCTATTATTAGTAGTAATAGTATTAGTCGTATTGTGTTTCTTACATCAATTATGTTATTTTTTAATGCATACAATGGACTATTTCGGACAACAATGCCCTGCATAGAAAACAATTTGTGAGTGTCTGGACTCTGAATATTGAAATAGTATTAGTATTATTATGTTTCTTACATCCATTCTGTTATTTTTTAATGCATACAATGGACTATTTCGGACAGCAATGCCCTGCAAAAACAAAAATTTGTGAGTGTCTGAATATTCAAATGTGGTCATGAGGTGAAGGGGTGTGCGACCCTTGACTTTTCATTAATTTAATTATTAGTATTAGTATGTTTCTTACATCCATTCTGTTATTTTTTAATGCATACAATGGACTATTTCAGACAACAATACCCTGCAGAAACAACGATTTGTGAGTGTCTGGACTCTGAATATTGAAATGCACTGTGGTTTGGACTACCGAAATATTCATGTCGGAAGCAATAAATTGTTTTTTATACACACTCATGGTCAACATATATAGGCAGCACCTTTCCCAATACAAGAATTTATTACAATGAAGTCAAAACATCTCATAACTCATGAAACTTACCATATGGTTTAGTAGCCCTAACTAGGGAATATCTATTCTGTCAAAGTCACCCAAGACTTGCACCTACCCTAACTGCAAGAAACAGTCACTTGCATGAGTGAGACAGCCCATGGAGACATGTTCTCTGGGGGATTTACAAGGGTCATAAGAAGAATCCATGGAACCAAATTTCAAAATAGACTCCCCACAAGTGCGGTAGAGACAGAGATAGGTTTAGTGCACTAGCGAGAGAATGCAAAAAACAAACACAAGTGCTGAAAACAGAAATAACAAGTGCACCTAAGAGAAAGATGCCAATCATAAGAAAAAATGCCAAAACTAAGTGCCCCTAGGCTTATAAGTTATAACACTTTGTATATTTCATATTAAAAAAGATCACAAGATGAGATGATACAAATGAGAGATTGAGTTTTGTATTTATACACAACTCAAGTGAGAGAGGCATCCCCTCAAGAGGGGGTTACAGGTCCACAAAACAAGGGCACACACTACAAGATGCTTATTGAGCCTACATATCAAGTTTTACTAGGTCAGCCTTAACCATACCTAGTAATACAATAAAAGAATAAAGAATATGGCTTTAGCCATAATTAAAAGTAATAATGATACATCAGCCGTGGCCATATGTACAGATTAAACTAATAATTCCAACAACTGAGATCACAATTAAGATGATAAGAGGATGTCACATGTGAGTATCTGATATTGTCATCTATGCAAAAATTAAGTTAATTGGTATTTAAGAACATGTGGGTGTCAGGTGATGTAAATCTGGTATGTTATGGTCACTCACATATGTGGGCATAACTCATTGGCACAACATTACTAGGGTTTTGGAAACTTGTATAGGCCATTGGTGATCTCATATATTGTGGGGATCTTTAATATTCATTGTTAATTGATTATCTTGGTGAAAATTCCATTTTGTTTAAATGCTTTTACCATACTGTTTCACATGTGTTGGTATTATGTACAAAAGATGGAGCATTTTTGTGTAATGCTATGGAAATTGGTACATAGTAACATACTACATATTCAGAATGGAAAAACATGATAGAGATGCTGCTACAGCACATGGCTAGTCACAAGTTTTACAATATCAAAATATACAAAATGCATGCATGTGCAAATTATTTCTTTATAATAGTTTTCAAGGCCTTTTATCTCGGGGCAATCATCAGCTCTGATCCAATCTTGTAAACCATTTAAGCAATGCGGTTAATGCCATAGTCCCAAGGGAACAAATAGATGTTTCATAACTAAATATGCCACTCTCAATACTGGTAGGGAGAATCAATGATTAAGGGTAGTGAATCCTCAAGGAAGAAAGTGAAAGCTCAAGGAGAACTCACAAATGAATATCATGTACCCCACTCTCTAAGTGAGAACACTGTAAATTAACTTGAGAACAGAAGAGCTCAAGGGAAGGTCTATATTCATATTATAATATAAGATCGAGTCTGCATCATTTTGCCTATAATCTGTAATACATTATAGAATAAGTACAAGTCAACTAGTTGTACTTGGACCAACGTTGCATTGTGGTTTATTACCAATATGTCTTTTGCCAACACAAGTGTATCTGCCTTTGCACAAGTTATTTCAATTTTATTAAATTGCTCCAAAGAGTTTCGACCCTACACTCCTGGAGCTTACACTTTCCATTTTCAGATGTTCTTGGAAATAGATGGCAGTAAACCAGTATAGTTTGTGCACATAGGTTTATAATGGTATGTCAAAAAGTTGATGATACAGAAAGAAAGAAAAAATTATATTAATTTCCACTAGTGATCAAAGATAAGTCAACGGCACTCAAGTGTACATCTAGTATATTAGCCAAACAGGGAGTACTTGGGGCCAGTGTTATCAGAACCGACTGGCCGGACCAGCAGTACCGAACCGTTTTTGGCCGGTTCCGTACCAGTTCTGACCAAAAACTCAGAACCGGCCGGTTCCGACCAGTTCTAGCCGGTTCCGCAGAGCACTTGTACGACACACTTAAATGGGCGGATTTCCAATCTTTTTAAGGAAAAAAAAAACAAATTTCTGCCAATTTCTGTACATTATGTAGAGTTTTAGAAACTAGAAGTTGTGTTTTCAATTTAGAAACAAAAAAAATCTCCTCAAAAGAAAAAGAAATGATCAAAACATGGTCTTAAAATGAGCAACAGGATTCAAAACCAATTTTTCCGTGGCTGATTGATTGTATCTTCCTGTGTCTCTCTCAGCTGTCCACGTGTGGTTTGTCCCCATCAGTTTCACTTCATATTATATTTATCAATTTTTTGATCTGTGCATGCACTTCTCACACATGTAAACTCTAACATTTATTTTCCATGCCTTGTAAGATTTTCTAAAATGTTTTTCTATATTTCTAGTTCTGACTTCGAACACTGCAAGCAACTTCCAATATTCTCCTTGTGAAGACTCGAGAGTGAATCCCCCAAAGTTGCAAGTTTGGAAAAAACAATGAGACAGAGATAAACAAGAAATAATATGTGTTCAAATGACTCGAATAAGAGAAGGGAAGGGCAATCACAAAATCATTCACACAAACACAGAAATTATCATTAAGATTTTATTCTGATATGCACTCTATTTACCCTAATATGTGCATGTGATCAAAAGAGATGGAGGTATGAATAGCATACAATAATATATTAATATGCCTCCACTCCATTAAAGATGGGGACCTCGTTAAACACATGTTAACTATAAAATCAATCAAATTATAACAGAAACTTCAGTATTGCACTCGGAGCTATTTTGGTTATATGCACTCTTACTTGCTATATAAACGAGAATCTTTGCATATTTGTGTATAACTGGTTTGGATTCGCATTGATGCACATGAATATATATATTTCTTTTTTCAAATTTTGAATATTTTATGTAGTTTTTGGTCGACCGGATTTTTTGTCGGGGTTTTTTCTGGTTTTTTCTGGTACGGTCCAGTTTCAAATTTTTGGGGTCAACCGGTCAGGTCCCATTTTCGGTTCTGATAACATTACTTGGGGCATCTCCTCTCTAGAAAATGACTAAAACAACGGAGAAATAAAGGCAACCAGCAACCACGCAGTAAACAACACTCCTGCAAAACAGGTCAGAGAGGGTAAGTGAGGTCACAATGAAAAGATCCAGTCAACTGAGCAGACTTTAACCATCATATGGACCAGAGGAGGAGCCTCAATCATCGGTCACCATAGGCCTGGACTAAAGAAATCCCACTGGGTAGAGATAGCCTGAAGCAGTCGGGGCTCCACACAGAAGCTCTCCTAGTATCCAATGTCAACAATCATCTAGAAGGGAGCAAAATTTTGGACAGGTTTATCACAGTAAAAGGTTATAACAGCACACTTCCAGTCTAATCTTGTCCATATGATAAATAAAAAGAGCAAAATATAATCTTAGTATCCAAATATGGCCAAAAATTTTCAACAGAATAGATCCAAGCATATATGCATATCTCAAAAAAGATTATATTGAATATTGTAACATAAAGTGGTCTGAAGATTGTTTGCACTGCACAGGTTTAAACCAAAAAAAAATCTAGTTATCATACAGAAAAAAAAACTGCATAACATCTAACACTCCATATCCCGATTATTGGAACAACCATACCAAGAGGCAGGCAAGTGTGTAGCTGTTAATATTTGTTCAAAATACAACTAAACTTTTAAATTGCATTATATTTTATAGTATACATACAAATTAGAAAAGATGGTATAAAATAACATACAAGATAATTTTTTAAGAGTCCCACCCACCACCCAAAACATTAGATGATATAATATGCAATTGAAAGCAAAAAATTAGAAAAATGATGATAGACAAGTCTATTGCATTTTATAGATATAACTCAATATTGTAGCTCAGCTAGATGATAAAAAGAAACATGCTGAAAATATTGTAGTAAGCTTAACAAGGGTAAATGATAGCCGCATACATCTGTAAAGGAACTTAAAAGGCAATTCAGGTTGTTTACTTACATCTACATCTTTACGATTTTGCGATTCACTTGAATTCACTTGTATATACCCCGGATCCTTACTGCAAACAAACAACACCAGATGTTTTATTTAACATAATCCAAATAATGCTCAAAATAACAGGAGAATTGTATTTTACAAAATGTATTTAAGTCTCTCAATGAAAAAAGTTTGCTGGATAAAGAAACAATGCAATAGTGCGTGTGTGTGTGTGTAGACTGACAGAAAATTAATACACTGCTCATAACGACTTATATGTAAATCATGATCCTAGGGAGAAATATAGACTTGTCTCATGAAACTCCTAATTATCAACTCTTCATTAAATTATCTTTTCCTAGAACACTTGACTAATGACCAGGTATGATAATGTGAATCTACTAAAACCCAGCAAAGCGAATCAGAAAACTCAAACAATATTTCAGTCAGAAATTACTTAGCACCAAAATTAATTTTCTGAAATTATTTTCTGTTACAGCTAGGTTTCTTCACAGAAAAAATTAAAATCAACAGCAGAAATAAATCTGACCAACAATGAAGAAGATAACAGAAATCACATCACATGAGAGACAAATATTTTTGGGTAAAATAACCGCTGGAAAAACCCAGTGTGGGAAAACCAGTTCTTCAGTTTGTGGATTTTATTATGCAGCAGCAGATATGGAAAATTTTTACAGAGCAGATCGATTTACATCAGTGGCTGAAGAAACCCCAGCAATTTTCTTCCCAGCACCTGTACAACCCTCTCCAAACTAAATCGAACCCAACAACACATAAATCGGCCCAGCAAATCAGCCTCTGCACAAATCGTACAGCTCTCTCAGATCTGTAGCACGGCCTCTGTGATATGCTCAGGAAACAAATCGATCCACCTGCAAAATCTCTCCGCCGTGTCAACTGCAATCTCTCTCCAGCAAACCCTTAAGCGAACTTCTTCCTCTTGCTGAAATTCTCCCTCTCAGATGCATAATGCGCCCAGCCACCAAGTTGATTTCCTTTTGTCTCAATGAGCAAGCAAAAACCCTATCTCCAAAGAGATCAAGGGCTGAGATCAACCCTCACTCTCTCAATGAGATGGATGGCTAAGATTAAAAGACCATAACTTAAATTATTTTCACTTTTTACTTTACAAAAAGTGTTTATTAAGTCAACATTAAAAAATAACACATTTAATGTACTTTTTCCTAAGTAAAATTTTTGGAAAGATACCAACCCATCGACTTGGCTTAGTTTCATTGTCCCCCACCATGCTAGGACGCCACACATGGAAGAAGACCTTTCGAGTTACACTCCTCAACACTCCCTCTTAACAAGGAAGTGATTTTGAACCAACCCAATCTTGTCTCTGAACTTCACGAACTTCTGTCTGCAAAGTGCCTTGGTAAATATATCGGCCATCTGATCATCTATCTATATATTGGAGCCTCACAACTCCCCTTTGGACATAATCTTGTATGAAGTGATAGCGGATGTCTATATGCTTGCTATGATCATGAAACACACGATTCTCAGAGAGCCTGATGCAGCTCTGATTATCGCAATGTATCACAGTAGCCTCTAACTCCTTACCAAACAGTCCCAAGAACAACTTCCTCAACCACAGTGCCTCACATGCTGCAAAATTAGTTTCCATGTACTCTACCTTAGAAGAGCTCAATGCCACTAATCTTTGCTTCCAACTGAACCAGGACATAATACCCGATCCTATGCTGAAGCAACACCCTAAAGTGCTCTTTTTGTCCTCTGCACATCCGACCCAATGAGCATATGTGAAACCTGCCAATCTCACTCTACCACTGCGCTCATACAACATGTACTCCATGGTACCTCTCAAGTAGCGAAATACATGCTTCACAGCTATCCAATGAACTCTCTGAGGGTCCACCATGAACTGACTCAAAGAGATAACTGCAAAGCTAATATCCGGCCTAGTGTTGACCAGATACATGAGCGATCCAATAAGTTGACGATAGATGGTGGGCTCTGTTGAATTTTCACTATGCTAGGCTCAAGCATGAGGTTTATTTCATTTTAGCATTTACTTGAACCATAAACAAATGCAGCTACACCATACACAACTGTTGCAATAACCAAGATCACAAGAAGAAATACCATGCACAAGAACACAAGAAATATCTTGGGAAACCCTTCTACTCAAGGGAAGAAAACCCAGCAATCCTTTGCCATATTCTCAAGACAAGATCCTCCAACCATAAAACCCTAATGCACACAAGAGGGTGCTCTACCACCTTGAAACTTGCGCCCAAGAGAGGTGCGCACTTCAGCCCAATAATGTACTTGCTGAAATTTTCAAATGACAAGTAACAAGTGTGTTTCCTCAATGGGGAAATCACCTTTATTTATACTAGACTTGACATAGCAAAAGTGGTGTCTATTGGCACAACAGGGCGGACCTCATTAACATAGTGATATAATTCATTATAACAATAATTATTAATTATCTTTCACTTATGGTGGGGCCGACTTGTACCCTTTACATCACAATTAGGGTTACAAGCAAATCTTACACTTAGACAATATAGCAAGGGATTCACACGTCCACTAGTGCTCAGCCACTAGGGACACGGCCACCTATGCTCAACCATAGGGACGTCATACTCAACAGATCTGCATCTCAACTGAGTCCACGAGAGAATCATCTGGAGTACCACATCGTCTCAACTCTCACACAGAGGAGAACGATACACCCATCACATGGACACACCCAACCACTAGGGGACGACTCAACTCTCTAGAGGAGAACGATGCCCCAACCACTGGGGGACAACTCGACTCTCACATAGAGGAGAACGATGCCCCATCACATGGGTATGCCCAACATTGGGCTCTCTCACAGGTCGACTCAACTCAGTCACAAAGGAGAACATATCCTAGATTATATCTCATGACGCTGCAATCATCAACAGTGTCTACTGTCTAAGAACTAAATACATCAATCTTCCTCTAGAACTAGGCACCTCAGGCGTGGACATGGGCCTACAATCTGTCATCTTAAACCTGCGCAAGATCTCTATTGTATACTTCCCATGTCCTAAGAATAAGCACCCATTAGTTTGCCAAACCTCCAGACCAAGGAAGTAATGCTTCAAACAAAGGTCTTTCATCTCGAACTTTGCTGCAATATTATCCTTGCAGTCTGCAATCAACGGCTCATCTCTAGTAAGAAAGAGATCATCAACATAAAGCACCTGTATGAGAGGCACCTCACCTGCTAGAAAATAGAGGTTTGGTTCAGCCTCACTTCGCTAGAATCCCATCTCTCTCAGATAATTGTCGATCCTCGAGTACCACACTCGAGGTGCTTGCTTGAGCCCATACAAGGCTCGTCTCAACCTACTTCACAGCTATCCAATGCACTTTCTAAGGGTCCTCCATGAAATGACTCAAAGAGTTAACTACAAAGCTAATGTTAGAAAATAGAAGATTGTGTGCTCATTTTACCATTTGACGATACCCTCGTCACCCATCCGTAGGCCGAAGCCACCCTTCGAGCACCTTAACCTTGATTGAGAATTACTCCGGAAGCAAACCCTAGGCTAGATAGCAAAACAAAGGTGTAGCGCATCTTCCTCCAAGGATAGCGCACCAACAATAGCTGATCAGATAGTCCAAACCCTAGCCAAGAGATAGTCCAAGCCAATACCGAAAACTAGTTGTTGCTACAGCTGCACCTGCAGCCCTCCTTCACATGTGCGCACCAAACTGGGAGCTGCAGTGCGCACCAGTTGCTCTCTGCAATTCTGAGATGTGTCAAATGAGAGCTGGCGCCCGGTATTTATAGTGGTTCTGCCAGATTTGTTGGAGCCGACTTCTCCTTCTGGATATGTGTCTGTTCAGTATATTATTATTATTTCTGGCCGACTTCTTCTTTTGGAGGCTAATAACCTAACATAAATTACCTTCTTGAGCCAACAACACTTCTAGGGTTATTAGCCAACTCATTAGGGTTTTCTCTTGCTTTCCGGAGTCTTCTATTCTCGTCAGGTTTACACGTGGAGGTAAATACCTCCCGCAACTACCATAATATTCACACTCCCTCCTAGCTAGGGAGGTATTACATGTAATGCTCTTGAGCACAAAAACATACCATTTACCCGATAGCATCAACATAGTCGTTTAGACTAGATCATGAGCATCACCATCACTATCAGCTGCATCATCTCTAGAAACCATACTTCATCTGAGTAAACCAACATGATGCTGGATAAGTCACTCACACCATAGAGTGATACAAGAGTCATTCTTATAATCTAGAAGAGTGAATGCTCTGAACTATTTTCCATCTGGAAAGATCTATGTTCATCATTCGTCTGGATGATGATTATCTCCAATAAATTGTTGATAGTCTTCAAGGCAATTAGAACAAAGATAGAACACAACTGTGTCTATCCATAGTAGTACATAACTACAATCCAGTGGTACACTACCACACCGAGTACCACACAAGTACTTGATCAACAACGTATAGTCACGAACAGTGGAACATATCCACCACAGTAGTCTTCATCTACTGTCATACAGTCTTCATAACAAACATCTGATAGCAACCTGCRCAGAAACAATGTTATGATATAAACTGAATTATCTGGGCCAATCTTTCMCTCATATCTATGAGCTCTGAAAGAATATTTGGCTCATGAACAATGGAACATATCCACCACAGTAGTCTACATCTACTACCATATAGTCTTCATAACAAACMTCTGATAGCAACCTGCACAGAAACAATGTTATGATATAAACTGAATCATCTGGGCCAATCTTTCACTCACATCTGTGAACTCTGAAAGAATATCTGCCTCAGAGTAGAATAATGAGATATATGGACTATTCTTCTCAAGCAAGGAAGAATAATTGTCCTGTCTTTTGAAATTGGACCATTCCCCACCCTGGGCCATTCTTCCTACACTAATCAAAGTGCACCCTGGAGAGAATGTATAACCCTAAGGAATGTTGAGCCTGGACCATTCCCCACACTAGGCCATTCCTCCTACACTGACCAAAGTGCACCCTAGAGAGAATATATAAACCCTCAGGAAAGTCTGTCCCTGATTGTTGAGCCTAGACCATTCCCCACCCTGGGCCATTCCTCCTACACTGATCAAAGTGCACCCTGGAGAGAATGTATAAACCCTAAGGAATGACTGTCCGGACCATTTCCTCTGTTAACCACAGGAGGAAAAGATTGTCCTGCATCAACCTCCAAAACGGACCATTCCTTATGTTAACCATAATGAGAAATCGTTGTCCGGCGAGGCGGGCCAGTCTTCTTGAGTAACCCTCAAGAAGGGAGACTGCCCTAGACCACTCCCCATGTTAACCACAATGGGAAGTCGTTGTCTATGATACATCAGCAATCAAACTACTTCCCATGTTATCCACAATGGGAAGTGATTGTCCGCCAGAAATCTCAATCCACTTTCCGAACAAGAAAGCATCTATCCAAGATGGACTATTTTTCAAATTTAAAGATAAATGTCTTCAATAATGTTTTCAGTGCTCCCTCCTAACTTGGAGAGTCATTTCTTCCTTTTTCAATAAGAAGGAAGTTGTTTCCACGAGCTCCAGCTTCAGTATGCAAACTCTTTCATCTTGGATAGAAGCTCTACCAAAATGTCTGCTTATTTGCTCATCTGTGGAGATATGTATTGGAGAATCATTTTCTCCTTTCTGGACTTCACCATGAATAATGTAATGTTTGATTTCAAATGTACTTTAGTCTGGAACACGTCACGTCTTGGCTTGCTGAGAGTATCAGGAGATGCGCTAGGCTAGAGCGCACTGATCTGTCCGGAGATTTGGTCAATCTCTTCACTTAAGGTGCCTTAATGAGAGGATTAGGATTTCTGCAACTGCTCCTGCTAGTAACCCTAGCGGCAGTGTCTTGGGAGTTGCTTCTGCTAGTAACCCTAGTGGTAGTTCCTCGGCGAGCTCAATATCCTAGCGGTTATGTTTCCTTCCAGCGTTTAGACTGAATGGAGGAGTGGGCCCATAACCTATTAGAATATAGAAGATTGTGTGCTCGTTTTACCATTGACGACACCCTCGTCACCCATCCATAGGCCGAAGCCACCCTCTGAGCACCTTAACCTTGATTGAGAATTACTCCGGAAGCAAACCCTAGGCTAGATAGCCAAACAAAGGTGTAGCGCATCTTCCTCCAAGGATAGCGCATCAACAATAGTTGATCAAATAGTCCAAACCCTAGCCAAGAGATAGTCCAAGCCAATACTAAAAACTAGTTGCTTTTCAGCTGCACCTGCAGCCCTCCTTCACATGTGCGCACCAAATTGGGAACTGCAGTGCGCACCAGTTGCTCTCTGCAATTCTGAGATGTGTCAAATGAGAACTAGCGCCCTGTATTTATAGTGGTTCTGCCAGATTTGTTGTGGCCGACTTCTCCTTCTGGATATGTGTCTGTTCAGTATATTATTATTATTTCTGGCCGACTTCTTCTTTTGAAGGCTAATAACCTAACATAAATTACCTTCTTGAGCCAACAAGACTTCTAGGGTTATTAGCCAACTCATTAGGGTTTTCTCTTGCTTTCCGGAGTCTTCTATTCCCGTCAGGTTTACACATGGAGGTAAATACCTCCCGCAACTACCATAATATTAACAGCTAATATCCGACCTAGTGTTGACCAGATACATGAGCGATCCAATAAGTTGACGATAGATGGTGGTGTCTACTGTCTCAAAACTAAATACATCAATCTTCCTCTAGAACTAGGCACCTCAAGCGTGGACATGGGCCTACAATCTGTCATCCTAAACCTGCGCAATATCTCTATTGTATACTTCCCATGTCCTAAGAATAAGCGCCTATCAGTTTGCCAAACCTCCAAACCAAAGAAGTAATGCTTCAAACCAAGGTCTTTCATCTCGAACTCTGTTGCAATCAGCTACTCATCTCCAGTAAGAAAGAGATCAACATAAAACACCAGTATGAGAGGCACCTCACCTGCTAGAAAATAGAGGTTTGGATCAGCCTCACTTCGTTGGAATCCCATCTCTCTCAGATAATTGTCGATCCTCGAGTAACACGCCCAAGGTGCTTGCTTGAGCCCATACAAGGCTCGTCTCAACCTACAAACATGTGTATCCCTATCTCCAACCTCAAAACCCTCAGGCTGATCAATATAGACTTCTTCCTCAATAACTCTGTTGAGGAAGGCAATCTTCACATCCATCTGATTAACGCGCCAGCCCATCTCTGTTGCTAATGAAATAACTGCTCGGATGGAGGAATATCTAGCCACCGGAGCGAAAGTCTCCTCGTAATCGACTCCCTCTTTCAGTGCAAACCCCTTGGCTATGAAGCATGCCTTATACTTCTCCACGCTTCCATCTGTTGCATGCTTGACTTTATAGATCCATCTCGATCCAACCACCCATTTACCCTCTATCCTGGGCACCACCTCCCATACATCATTCTTCGTGATAGAGGCATACTCCTCCATTATGGCCTCCTTCCACACTCCATGTTGTGCATCTTGCTCATAAGTGGAAGGCTTGGCATCTATAAGCTCTGTCATGAGTGCCATATACCCAAATCTCTGCAGTGGTCTACTCTCTTTGAAAGTTCTCTCTCGAGGCGCTACCTATCTTGAATCATCGATTATGGACTTGTACCACTTAGTGTCAATCTCCTGTGGAACAGCCTCACGCTGCTCGACCTCCTCATCAGTCTCCTGACTGTTCTGTCCACTAGTCTCCCTGTCAACACATGTACTTGTACCTGTACCTTGTGTCTGCGCCTGTGACTCTGTACTTTGTACCTCCTCACTTTTCTGCCCTAAGTCCTGTCCCTATTGGTCCTATATCTGCACTTGCATATCTCTAGATCTCCTCAAGGCCCTCTCCTACTCAAACTACACGTCTCTGCGATAGGCCTTAGAAACCTCATTGTAGCCAACCAATATCCCCTTCTCTCCTGTGGGGTCCAGCTTTATCCTCTTCTCTGAAGGGACATGACAATAACACACTCCCAAAGATGCGAAGATGACTCACATCTTACCTAGTACCCGTATAAACCTCCTCGGGTGTCAATTTCCCCATAATGGTATGGGGACTCATGTTCTCTATGTAAACAGTTGTGCGACAGGGCTCTGCCCATAGACACATCGGTAACCCCTGATCATGTGTCATCGCATGTACTGCACACATTATGGTCTTGTTCTTGCACTCTACCACTCCATTCTGTTGCGGGTTATAAGGAACAATGAGCTCCTGCTTGATACCCTCTGCAGCACAATACTCCACAAACTCATTAGAGGTGTACTCACCCCCATTATCCAATCTGAGTACATGGATCCCCCTACCTGACTAGTTCTCCTCCAGAGCTCTGAACTCCATGAACCTGTCAAAGACCTCATCCTTGGTCTTAAGGAAATATATACAGGTCTTCCTGGATTAGTCATCAATAAATATTACGTAGTAGTTGAAGCCACTAACTAACTGCACACTCATAGGACCACAAACATCTGAATGGATTAGATCCAAGATCCCCTTGGACCTATGCTCACTAGATGGAAATGCCTTGCGAGGGTACTTTCCCAATGGGCAACCCTTACAAGGATCATTATTCTTTGTTGTAACCCGGGGCATTCTTGTAGCTGTCTGTCTCAAATGACCCAACACACCAAAATGAAAAAGTGTCATCTGTCTATGCCATAACTCACTCAATTATGTGTTGCTATTGACTAATGCTTTTGCGAGCTCAAAATGCAACATGTATACTTTCTCGCTTCGAACTCAAATTACCTTATCCATCTTGGATGTAGACCCCTTTGGTCTAATGTATACCTTTCCTCCACTAAAGGTCACCTCAAACCCTTTATCCTCCAAGGTCGAAACTGAAATGAGGTTCTCGGTAAGACCAAGAACATACAATATGTCAGCAAAACAGAGTGGTTTACCCAACTCCCTCTGAAATGACATCGTGCCTATGTCTTGCGCCTTATAGCGTGCATCATCTCCTAGCTCAATAAGAAGACCCACGCCTCCGTCCTGCAAGCTACTGAAGAACTCCTTGCACCTAGTCATATGACAAGAAGCGCCACTATCCACATACCAAATACTTGTGACAGTCGAGCTCGACATACATGCAATAAGTCAGAAATCCTCCTCAAAGCTCTTCGCAAACTCCTTTACACCTACAGAGGCTGCCATATCTGGCTTACTCTTTTTCTTTTCCGGACACTGTGAGGCAAAGTGTCCAAACTTGTGACAATGGAAACACTTGACTTTGGAGAAGTCGATGTTCTTCTTCTTTCCACCTGCTCCACTCGCGGAGCCCTTCTTCTTAGACTTTCCCTTGCCTTTACTTGCAAGAGCCAAAGCCTTCTCATCCACAACCTGAGATGTTGTAAATGATCCACTTGCCTGACCAAGACAAATTTCCTCCTGCACAAAATCATCCCATAAGCATTGTGAGTGAGGGAGCTTCTCCTGAGCTACATTCCCACGCAGTGTCCCATGGCTTTGAAAAACCATTCAAGGCTATACGTACTAGCTCGAAATCCTCTGTGTTTGAGCCAACTCCTGCAAGCTCATCCCTGATTTGTGTAAGACGAGTGAGGTAAGGAACCACACCTTCACCCTTTTGCCATCTTGGTGTTAGAAATAGAGGGATGTGCTCATTGTTCCATAGACAATATAGCAATATTGTCACCCAACCATAGGCACAAAGGCCACCCCCGAGCACCTTAACCTTGACAAAAAAAAAAAATTCAATAGCAGACCAATAGCCAACCAAGGCTAGCGCACCTTTCTCCAAGGGTAGCGCACCAAGCAAGAATAACAAGAAACCAAGCAGAAAGTCCAAACCATAACCAAGAGAAAGTCCAATCAAAAGCCAAAATCTCAGTTGCAACAATTACAGTTGCACTCCCTCTCCAAACTTGTGCACCGCTAGTCTTATGCAATTGTGAGAGTGACAGTAACAAATGAGCTCTAGTGCCCTCTATTTATATTGCTCTATCTCACTTGACTGGGTCGACTTCTCTTTCTGGAGGCCAATAACTCCATATTAAATATTCTTTTGAGTCGACTTGTCTTCTAGGGTTATTATCCAACGTTTTAGGGTTTCTCTTCCTTTTCGGAATATTCTAGTCTTGTCAAAGGTTACACATGGAGGTGAATACCTCTCGCAGCTACCATAATATCAACACTCCCTCTTAGCTAGGGAGGTATTAAAGGCAATGGTCTTGAGAACAAATAGACCATTCAACCGGTAGCACCATCATAGCCACACAGGCTATCTCATGATCGCGTAGATCAACTTACGAGCCACATCATCACTATCAGTATCATCTGATAGCATCAACTGCATCATCTCTCAACGCCATACTCCATCTGGGTAATCGGGCATGATGTTGAATAAGTCACTCACTCCACAGTGTGATACAAGAACCATTCTTCTAATCTCGAAATATGTCCTAGAAGAATAATTTGTTCCAACAGATGTTGGAAGCCACGCCATGGACTACAAGGACTATTCTTCTAATCCGGACACATCCTAGAAGAATGACTTTCCTGGACCATTTTCCCTGCGGCCACTATTGTGAACTCAGGGAAAATGTATGTCTTGTACCAATCTCTCCACTCTGGTCACTACTGTGAACTCAGGGAGACAGACCATTCTTCTAATTCAGACATATGTCCTAGAAGAATAGTTGTCCATGGTACATCAACATCTGTCAACCTGAACCATTCTCCACAGGGAGAATGCATGTCCACCAGCAATATGTCCTGCCTGGACCATTCTCCGTCTGGAGAATGTCTGTCCACCAGCACACTGACTATCCATCTAGCTGGCAATCAACTCCAACACTAGTGGTAGTCTCCATGGCACTCAGATAGTAGCATATTGTTGTTATAATGCCATCCAATAGAGCACAATTGTGTCTATCCATAGTAGTATACAACTACTATCCAATGGTACAAAACCACTCCTAGTAGTACACCGTTACTAAATAGTGACACACAGTCACTACCAGTGGATCACATCCACCACAGTAGCATACAACTATTGTACAGAGACATACAATCTCCACAACAATCATATCATCTGATATCAACCTGCATAAACAATATCATGATACAAACTGAGTCATCTGGGCCATTCTTCCACTCACATCTGTGAGATCTGGAAGAGCATCTGCCATCAGAAAGTAAACATCAGCCATGGGCTATCTGGACTATTCTTCCCAAGCATAGAAGAATAAATGTCCTTGATTTCTGAGCCTAGACCATTCACCTAACTGGGACATTCCTCCAACACTAATCATTTTGCACCCTAGAGAGAATGAGTCTCCCCTAGGGAATGCATGTCCCTGATTGTTGAACCTGGACCATTCACCGAACTGGGCCATTCCTCCGACACTAAACATAGTGCAACTTGGACAGAATGAGTCAACCCTAGGGAATGATTGTCCGGACCATTTCCTATGGAAATGACTGTCCTACACCAACCTCCAAAACAGACCATTCTTCGAAATTGCTCACAACTGTGAACTTCGAAAAAATCACTGCCCGACGAGGCAGACCATTCTACTTGACCACTACTCAGAGTGACTGCCAAGAAGAATGATTGTAATCACTTCCTTTTTCAATAAGGAATTCGTCTCCACGAGCCCCAGCTTGTCCCTTAAGTACGCAAACTTTTCATCTTGGACAGAGGCTTTACCAAAATATATGCTATCTGTTCATCTATGGAGATATACTGGAGAACCACTTCTCCCCTCTGGACTTTATCACGGAGAATATAATGCTTGATCTCAATGTGCTTCGACCTGTCATGGAACACCGGGTTCTCTGAAAGCTTCACATAGCTCTGATCATCACAATATATCACGGTCGAATTCAGAACCTGATCAGACAGTCTAGAAACCAACTTACGGAGCCACACTGCTTCCGCACAAGCATCACAAGCTGCAATATACTCTGCTTTTGTAGTGTTGAGTGCAACAAACTTTTGTTTCTTGCTAGCCCATGACATCGTGGCCAAGCTCAAACTTAAACATATCCAAGTAACATTCTTCTGTCATATGCACTCCCTGCCCAATTTGAATTGATAAATCCATGCAATTGTATATCATAACTTAAACGTCCCACAAAACAAATATCCGACTGAGTAT
Organism: Picea engelmannii; assembly: GCA_009831015.1. Classification (NCBI taxonomy): domain Eukaryota; kingdom Viridiplantae; phylum Streptophyta; class Pinopsida; order Pinales; family Pinaceae; genus Picea; species Picea engelmannii. The sequence goes on from ML776774.1 coordinate 954,749, forward strand.
TCTCCAAATGCATTATCGAGCCAATCAATTGTCAATACAAAGATGAGTCTATTGGATTAGAGTCTCTCAACTTCTTCAGATCTGTCATCATGGGAGTTTGCCATGGATTTGCAATCCATCATCCCGAACTTTTGAAGAACCATTTCAATATACTTCCTCTGTCATAGGAAGTTTTCACCACGCTTTTGTTGTACATGAGAGGCTCTGCACCAAGTTCGCTTGAATCCATACAAGGTCTTCTTCCATCTGCATACAAGGGTCTCTTTCTGGTATACCTCGAAACCTTGAGGTTGCTCTACATATGCTTCTTCTTCAATTACTCTGTTGAGAAGAACAGTCTTTACATTCATCTGATGTAAACTCCAACCCATGGATACTGCGGGAGATATAACGGCTCAAGTAGAGGTATATCTCGTTACTAGAACAAATTGTCATCGTAGTCTTCTCCCTCCTACTGGGAGAACCCTCTAGCCCTATGTCTCGCCTTGTATCTATCAATGCTTAAGTCTTTTTCACAATTTCTCACATACATTGTTCTTCATCACAGCTTCCTTCCATTCCTTCTGCTTGACTGCTTCTAGTGGGTTCAATTGGTTGTTCTGACTTTTCGTTCTTTCTTGGAATCTTCATGTTCTTCCTCATGTTTATCTTAAATGTTGGAGTCCATGGAATCTTCTACAAACTACATGCCCTTCTTTCTTGAAGGCTCCAACCTTCCACCATAGGAACATAAATGTAGATGGACAACCAAGGATATTCAAAGCTTCTTTTCAAAGAAGACTTCTTCTAGAGCCAAACTGAAGACGTGTTGTGTATCATGGTTGCTGCTTTCAATGAAGAACATGGATGGATACTTCATAGTCTTTACGGATTCTTCTTCAATGGATCATATCGCCCTCCTAATCCCAGCTTCATGCCTGAATGAGCAATATGCATGCTTTTCTTTTGGAATTTTGTGATCAGCTCCCTCCATCTGAGAGAGTCCATGCTTTCGTATGCAACATCTCTCTTTGCTTTCTACAAAGTGTCACAAGTTTGTTCCAGTTTCCTTTTGATCTCTGACTTACTTCAAGTCTGACTCCTTTGAGTCTCTTTAAGTTTGTTTCTATTTGTTCTAATTGCTTCCCATATGGCAGTTGTGTCATCCTTATAAACTTCTTCTATAACAGCTTCCGCAAGGATTGTTCATCAAACATATTTCACAAGGGTACCTACCCGGAACAAGAACAACAAGAGCAAACAAGAAATATCTATCTAGAGGAGATGTTAGTTCAACTTGCAAACAAGTACAATAAGCATCTATATCAATAGTATTCATATGGAGTGGAGTATTCATTGCACCTAGCAATAATAGAATCTTTCAAAGACTGCTTTCACAATTTGTAATGTAGCAACTTTCACCCTTGATAGACATAAATTTGAAGCTTAACAATTTAATCAAACCTGGAACCTAAAGCCTCAACTACTATGGAGGGTATGCGTGTTCCTCTTAATGCACTAAATCCAAGATTACAGCTTGGTCAAGGTCTCTAATACTTTTCCTACAAACACAGTCACGTTTTTCTAGATGATATAATTTGGATAGCATATACAAGTGCATACCTTTGAAGTCTTGTAGCATCGTCCAACTTGTCTTCCAATCAAAAACTAGATTCCATCTTGACAAGAGATTAGAAACTCAATCACAAGATTCAATGATTAGAACAAGCTAGAAACTCTTAAATTTCAACTTTGACTACAAAATCAATTTGACCAGAAGTCAACCTTTGACTTTGACCAAAAATTTAAACCTGATGTTTTTGCTAGTTGAGAGTACCAAGAGGTGTGCTAGGCTAGGGCACATTAGGATGTTAAGGAATTAGGTCAAACGTTTCATCATAAGTTCCTAAACACAAGGGTTAGGGTTTGTTGCAACTGCATAATAAGAAAACCTAGTTGCAGCTGTAATTGGTGCCATAACGAGCTTAACAAATAAGTTCGCAATCTATCTTCCAGTGGTTAGACTGTCTGAAGATAGTGTGGGCCCATAATCTGTTGGAAATAAAGGGATGTGCTCGTTTTTCCATAGACAATATAGCAATATTGTCAACCAAATATAGGCACAAAGGCCACCCCCGAGCACCTTAACCTTGACAGACAAAATAATTTTGGTAGCATACCAATAGCCAACCAAGGCTAGCCTACCTTTCTCCAACGGTAGCGCACCAAACAAGAATAACCAGAAACCAAGCAGAAAATCCAAACCATAACCAAGAGAAAGTCCAACCAAAATCCAAAATCCTAGTTGCAGCAGCTGCAGCTGCACTCCCTCTCCCAACTTGCGCACCACTAGTCTTATGCAGTTGTGAGAGTGAGAGTGATAAATGAGCTCTAGCGCCCTCTATTTATACTACTCTATGTCACTTGACTGGGCCGACTTCTCTTTCTGGAGGCTAATAACTCAATATTAAATATTCTTTTGAGTTGACTTGTCTTCTAGGGTTATTATCCAACGTTTTAGGGTTTCTCTTGATTCCCAAAATATTCTAGTCTTGTCAAAGGTTACACGTGGAAGTTAATACCTCTCGCAACTACCATAATATCAACACTTGGTACCTCGCATCCTTTCCCCAATCACCATAATCATGTTTTCATTCTTACTATGATAGAGGCTACCCAAGGCAGTCCACATGTCTTTAGCAGACGTTTTCCTTGAAAGGTGTGGGATTATGTGATCCTTTACGCCATCAAGGATTATGCTCATAGCCTTCGCTTCACCCTTATTCCAAGCTCCCAACAAAGCTGCATCCATAGGAGTTGTTGCTTTATCATCAACATGTTTAAGGACATCATTGACATCCAAGGTTCTAGTAACCCTCTCTTTCCAAGTAGCGAAGTTCTGAGTGCCTTGAAGTATATCCTCAACTCTCAAAGTCATGGCCATTTCTCAAAGTGTATTTTCCCAAACTCTATCGCTACCTTACCAATTGATTCTATGCTTAGATCTGAAATCGAATTCCTTGACCCAATACATTGATGTTGTTACTTCAACAAGACGGCTCTAATACCAAGTGAATCTACTAAAACCAAGCAAAGCAAACCAGAAAACTCCAACAATATTTCACTTAGAAATTACTTAGCACCAAAATAAATTTTTGAAATTATTATTTTTTGTTACAGCTAGGTTTCTTCACAGAAAAAATTAAAATGTACAGCAGATATAAATTTAACCAACAATAAAGAAGATAACAGCAATCACATGAGACACAAATATTTTTGGGTAAAATAACCCCTGGAAAAACCCAATGTGGGAAACAAAATTCTTCAGTTTGTGGATTTTATTATGCAGCAGCAGATATGGACAATTCTTACAAAGCAGATCAACTTACATCAGTAGCTGAGGAAACCCCAGCGATTTTCTTCCCAGCACCTGTACGACCCTCTCTAAAACAAATCGAACCCAACAACACATAAATTCGTCTAGCAAATCAGCCTCTACGCAAATCGTACGGCCCAGTTGCGTTGACTCTACATCACACATGCAGCTCTCTCAAATCTGTAGCACGACCTCTGCGAAATGCTCATGAAGCAAGTCAATCCACCTGCAAAATCTCTCCTCCGTGTCTACTACAATCTCTCTCCAGCAAACCCTCAAGCGAATTTCTTCCCCTTGCTGAAATTCGCCCTCTCTCAGATGCATAATGCGCCAAGCCACCAAGTCGATTTCCTTTTGTCTCAACGAGCAAGCAAAAACCCTATCTCCAAAGAGATCAAGAGTTGAGATCAACCCTCACTCTCTCAATGAGATGGATGGCCAAGATTAAAAGACCATCACTTAAATTATTTTCACTTTTTACTTTACAAAGAATGCTCATTAAGTCAACATTAAAATATAACACATTTACTGTACTTTTTCCTAAGTAAAACTTTAGGAAAGAGAACAACCCATCGACTTGGATTAGTTTCATTGTCCCCCACCATGTTAGGACACCACAAATGGATGAAGACCTTCTGAGTTACACTTCTCAACAAATAATTATAGGCCTAACCACCATAGGCCTTACTGAAAATGATAGTGTTATCACTCCAGGAAACTCTCCTAGGCTGTAAGTCAGAGATGTCTGGTAACTTAATCTTTTGGTAACTGTTTTCTCAATAATAAGTGTGGGTTTGGATCATGTTGGATGACTGAATCATTTCTCACTCAAAACATGCATGAACACATTTAGATGGACAAGGCTTTCAACCACAAATGTTCAGAGAGTTTACAAATAAAGGGATGTATGGAGAAATAACTATTATATCAGAAGAATCACATATAAAGCATATATGAATGGCCAATTACAATAATCATAGGAATACTTGCAAAGTTAAACTTATGAATGCAATGATAAGATGACAGTTATTGGGCATAAACAAGCATAACAGCATGAATATAATATCCAGGTGCAATTACAGAATAGATAAGAAGATGAAATCTGAACAAGTTATGGCAAAAAAAGCTTGTATTACTTAATATGAAGATGAGAAGTTTGAGTACATAATATGAAAAAAGTCTCCAAAGTCGAACCCTTAGTTCCTATTCTACCTTTAGCTTTATAGCTTTACAATGTAGTTTTGAGATCCTAAAAGCATGGATCAAATATGCTAAAGATAGAAAGTCAAAATTCAGTTTGCAAAAGATATGGAATGATCCCCAAAAAATGAGGTCAATCCCAGGTTTCATGGTATTCATCTCTTGTAGAGTCATGGTGCAGTGAAGAATAGTCTTCCAAGGCTGAGTGATGACTCTTCCAAGAGATACAAATTCGAATTTGTTGAGGTGAGCAAACATCCTGATTTTCTACCTCTGTCAAAGGTACCAAAAATGATTGAAACACCTCTTCTTTCCCTTATCCATCAAAAATAGTTGTTGGATCTGACTTGACAATTCAACAAATGTCCATTCGAAGAGGTTTCAAACCATTCCAACTCAAAAAATGTCGATCTGGACAAAATGTCGATCTGGACAAAAATTCGATCATTCTGGCAGTGACAAGCTTTCGATGGTTAACCTAGAAGACTCCTGAGTGGATTAACTACCGAAAGCTCTACTTTCGGTGGTTAATGAACAGTCGTCCTGTTCGCCTAAACCACCAAAACTTCAACTTTGAGAAAACTTCAAAATTTGCAAAAATGATTACCTTGATTCTTTGTTGAATGTTCCAGGTCTTTTGGCCGATGCAGCTCTTGTTCGTGCAGATCTGCGAACTTCAACTTGTTGTGTGGAGGGCTCTGGTGTATCTACCATGGTTGTAGCTAAGTTAGCTAGAGTCTCCAAACTGGTTTGCTCCTGTGTTGGCGATTGAGAATCTTTTAATTTCAGCCTCAGAATTCTAAGTTGTTTGTACAGCTTCATGTTCTCCCTTATCAATACCATGTTCCTGTCTTTTATCTTGTCATGCTTTTCTTCGAGGGTTTGGTTTATTTTGAAAAGCTCTGCATTTCTTTCAGTCAAGTCTGTATTAGCCTTTTTAATAACTCTTTCCAAGACTTCCATTTCATAGACTTGTTGCAGGAGTTTATTGATTTTTCGTGCCCTAGTTGCTTTAGGTTTACTTGAAGAGGCTTTTACCACTAGTGGACTGTGTGCCTCTGGAAGAGTTGGTGAAGGTAAGTTGGAACAATCGTCTACAACTTGTCCAGCTTGCACATTACCCTGTGTCTCTGCTAACTCATGTTCTAGCTCTGTATCACTATAGGGTAGGTTTAAAGGGTTACTTCCTTCAGCAGGGTCCTTGGACTGCTCACCCTCAAACTGTAACTTTCTTTTGATTCTTCTCTTTTTAACAAAGGATGATTCTATCGGATCTCTTGGTGGTGAGATACCCTTCCGTTTTCTATGACTGCTTTTAGGAGTAATAGTCTTCTTAGTGGCAGCCTTTTTACCCTTCTCCTGTTGTTGCCAATCAATTTGAAATTCATTCCAGAAGAGGAAATAGTTCCAATCTACCTGCCTTTTCTTCAATGACCCTTTGACAATGAGAGTAATGAGTCCTTGATGAGACAGTCTACTTGCCACCTTAGTGGGCTTGGCCTTGACTTGTCTAGTCATTTTCGTGAGGGCTTTGTGCAAGTAAAATGGTAAATTGATGGGAGATCTCCCTGTGAAATGATTTAAAAGTTTGAAGTGGTAGAACATGACTCTGTTGTATCTACCTTCACAGGTGATATAGACAAAGATTGCCTTCAGGAGAGATTACCATTTAGGTTCCAGATAAGACATTGGTATGTCTTTTTTCCATGTAAGATCTTTGTGCAGAGGCTGTAGGTAGGACCTAAATTCAATGTTTGAAGGTACCGTTGATTTGAACCAACACTCACATGTTCTGGGAAGACCTGTGAACTCAGCTATGGCTGCCTCATCCACCACAAACTGCTCCTTTCCCACTGTTGTTGTTCTTCCATCATACGAGCTAGCAAAAGTCTCGGACACCTGTTGATGAAAATCTGCCAGTTTTTCACAATATGTATAGACTCCAGTCTGCTTGAAGAACTCGGCCACCTCAGGGTGCGCCTCAAGGTACCAAACTCCATCCAATTCAGCCCTTAGAACTGGCCCTGCTTTCGGCATTAGTAAATGCTGACTGTACCTGTGATTAAGGAAAAACTTCGTGCCAGGGAGACAAAAACTCTATGATTTAGGATGACAGAGGGTATGACTCATAGAAAAGCAAACGGGACAGGGTGACACAAAATTCGGATCACAAAGCTCAAACACTAACCGAGTTTAGGCAACAAACAGACTGAAAACATGTTGAAAATTTCGACTTTCGGTGGGATATACATTTAAATTGAAACAGTATGGGTTTTGAACTTACCTGATGACTCGACCTGCCTTGATTGGTATGACAATTGGCTTGAGAGCGATTTGTTGGACTCTAACTGCGCTCAACGATCACCACGAGAAACGGGATTATGATCTCTGGATATGCGTTTGCTTGATGAAATCACAGGCTCAAGACTGTCTCAATAACTCCCGAATTCGAATTGATAATGAATGGAGATCAAATCAGAGATTAATCGGGGTCATAATGGATTGTGTACTCGTGACTGGAAATGGTGAGAGGCTACGTGACTAATCATTTCTGTTAGTCGGGAAACACGCATGAATTTCTGTATCTTTGCCAAGTCATAATTTTGAAAAGACAAATGCAGTTGAAAGGACAACAGGATATCAATCGTTGGATAGATATAACAAGAACATGCATACCTTACCACTTTCATGAGCTTTCGGCGGTTATGTTTTCATCATTGCGCCAATTGACAACTGGCTCATGCGAAAGCACGGGCTTTTCATTTTTCCCATTGAAATCTTTTCGGTAGTTAACCGCGCTTTTTCTTTTCCCTCTTAACTATCGAGAACAAAGGCTTTCAGTGGTTAATGAGCGCATTGCAGGCTCGCCTAAAGCATCAAAACCTGAGATTTTGTCTTTTGCTTGACCAAACCAAATCAAAAGTTCTTTCTGAGCTTATTTACAGAAAATACTCTCTAACCTACCTACAAAAATTTAGGAATAAATTTTGGACCACAACCTATCACCTCAAAAGCAAAATTTCCACCAATTTATTTTAGGAGATAACAGATAGGACTACCAGGCATTAACTGGAGGAAAAACAAGTAGCATCAGATGGGTCATGGATGATACACTTGGTACGCCCACCAAAAGGAACCATGAAGAATTCAGGCTCGGCTACTTGTTCTATGCAAATGTGCAAACAATGACTCTTATGACTAAACCCAAGAGCTCAGTTATGGTAGCGGAAACACTTACAAGATCGGATCATTTACCCTTCACAACTGCTATAGGGACTTGGGAGATGGGGTTGGAGGAAGGCCAACCACCATTGGCCTTGCTTAAAAGCAAAGTTAGGATTATCAGGTATTAATAGGAAACAGAAATAACTAGCCTCAAATGGGTGGTGCATTTGATCCACCTGCCAAAAGGAATTAGCAAGACATCAGGCTCAGCTTGACCAGTTCTATGTAAATGTGCAAATGGCTACTCTTGTGAGGAATTCCAAGAGATTAGTTACGGTACCAGGAACAAATACAAGATCGGATCATTTACCCATTAACTGTTATGATTCTTGGAGGGGGCAGAGGGCCTACTTCTAGAATGCCATATAAATGAAATGTTTCACTGCTAGAGAGGAGTATAGTTGGGATGTCACCAAGAATTGAAATCTTGTTCCTCGCCCTCTAAAGGAATCACGTTGAATTTTGTGGTGCAAGACAGTTGTTCAAAGAAGAATGAACTTTCTTACAAGAAAGAGGAGTATCTAAGTTGCATGAAACATTGAAAGGTGTACAAGATTCATATAAACCTATCATTCTTATTTTATTGCAAGATAATGTGTTATTTAAAAAAATTACATGCATATATATATATATATATATATATATATATATATATATGCATGTAATTTTTTTAAATAACACATTATCTTGCAATAAAATAAGAATGATAGGTTTATTTGTAGGTAGCTTTAGAAACGAAATAGAGGTTAATTTTTCATCATTTTCCATATATTAGGGTTCTTTAGACTTCCTATGGGTCCCATGCTCCGCATGGGCACTTGGGGGTTTCTAAGAAGTTTTCGAGGCATTTCTGAGTTTCTGAAAGTTTTCAGTACTGGTACATGGACAGTCTAGGAACTTCATGCAATAGAGGGGAGTAGAATAGGCTGGATTAAATTTTACATATTAACTAATGCAGGGCGGGAAGGAGTAGGAAATTGACAGCCAAAGCTAGAGATCTTGAGAAGCACCTTCAAGTTTAAGAATAATACAATGCCAAGGTAATTTGAATTATACTTAAAATTGAATGGGCTAAGGTGGTATTAGATTTTCTATACTACAAAAAGCGTTCCATACCTAATCGTCATGATTATGGTATTTTGTAAATATTATTGTAAATAGTATATGAAGAGTCGTAGTTGAATACGAAGAGTCATTCAAACCTCTTGGAAGTTGAAACCAAGAGTCATCTCCTCAATGTATGGCTCACATTAATGAAATAATGCAAGTGTTGAGTTACATATTCATGCCCATACCTTGCCTGACAATGGTATCAGAGCAAGGGTAACTCCACGATTCTCTGCCTCATGCAGAAATGCCCTCTGTCTCTCTGGTTATTCCATGTGCCCCTCATTTATGTCGTTCACAAGTTTTAGGGTTTCCTCAATCTCTCGCTCTCGAAAATCCTCTCCTGGAGAGTCTCTTCTTTGTGTGCATTGCTTGGACACGCACTTTGTCGAGGTCAGAGGGTTGAATCCCCAGATTCAATTCTTCTTCATCCAGTCAAAAATCTCTCTACACGTTGTATGAGAAACGCTTGTTGGCTCCAAGAACAAGTCGAAGCCCTCCTTGGACCTCGAAGTGGTCACATGCACCAGTTGCAGACGCTTATGATTCATTGCGTCGCGGATCTTGCCATATGATTGCGAGCTTCCTATTATTCCACACAATTTTCTTTATGTTGCACTGTGCATTTTTGTTGGAAAAGATAGTTTGTTCTAAACGAGTGGGGATTGGAATGGAATGACTTTCTTTGAATTTGCATTTATTCATCAAGATCTGCAAGAAACTAGGGTTTAGACATGTGATCAACTGCATTTTTTCACTTATGATCCCAACGATCGGACCACGAAACCCCTTGGAAGGATTTGCATTGTCCTCGGCTTCAATTTAATTCGCCTTTCACCTTTAGCCGTTAAGGGCTTCGACCGCCAAAGCCAAGAATGAGTAACCACCTAGTCATTTGAGGTGGGATTCAAGTGAATAACTAAGAGGGGAAAAGCGCCTAGCAAGAGTCGAGCAATGGGTCTGCCCATTCTTCTCATCTACATATCTACTAGCCACATCATTGTTTCGAGGCTTCTCTAATTGCTTCGATAACAGCAATTCAATGGTGCTTCCGGTGGTTTTACTTTACGTTGGTTGGTGTGTGTCAAGGTCGACACTACGGTGTAACTTCTTGTTGTTCTTAATATCTCGTTATTGAGGTTTTGGAACTTGTTGGTAATGTTGCTCGGGACAACAAGAAGAATCATGCTATCTGACATCAATTTTTTTAGAATTTCAAGGTTTGATAAACTTGTCAAAGTCAAAAAATTGTGATTTGCAATTGCCTTTTCCTTGGGCTAAAGCTTACTACATTTTTGGGTTTTGGAACCGAAGGTTTGAACACGATATATACTTCCTGTACCTATTCCCTTCCCTTGTATGCTTTGAAATAGTTGAATTCTTGGGTATCTTCGGAGTTCTACTGGAAGATGCACTCTCTCGTCGCCATTGTTGGTTTGGTGTTGATCGACAAAGAAAACTACCTAGAATGGTCCAAAAAGGTCAAATACACTCTAATTTTTAACAACTTGTGCGATGGCATTTGTGAAGGAAGTTGACAGTAAACCTATCATACCTACAACAGATAAGGAGCTTGCCATATGGAAGAATAAAGACAAGAAAGAATATGCCTTGATTGTTGCTACGGTAAGTGAAGAGGTGAGCCACCATACTATTTCCACTAAAGACTCCTATGGTGCTTTAAAGAAATTGAAGGATTTGTATGGCTCACACTCAGAACTGGAACTCATACAATTGTTGGTGAAGCTCTTCAACCTAGAGTTGAAGAATGATGATCCCATGGCTTTAGCTTCTGAGATTAAAGCCATATTACATGACATTGATGCCACTGAAGTGAAGATAGACATTCCTCTCACAACCCTCATTAAGGCTCTCTAACCTACATATTCTCACTAGCTTGAATCCCTGCAAGCTAGTGGTCAAATGAAGTCCATCACATTTGACACTTTGGTGGAGAAAGTTGCAAAACGTGAGAAAGCCTTTCGAAAGAAATAAGCTCAACTCAATGGAGAGACCATGTGCAAAAGATGTGCTTGGAAGAAAACACTTTGAAAAGTTCAAAATGATACCCGGACTCACAAACGCCCGTTCAAATTAACAAGCGGAATGTTGGATACCTAATCCTCGTGATTATGGTATTTTGTAGATATTATTGTACATAGTATAGAAGAGTCGTAGTTGAATACGAAGAGTCATTCGAACCTCTTGGAAGATGAAACCAAGAGTCATCTCCTCAATGTATTTATGTATGGCTAACATTAATGAAATAATGTGAGTGTGGAGATACTTATTCCTGCCCATACCTGGCCTAATAGTAAGTAGACACTACACTAAAAGAATTCCAAAAAACTAAAAACTAGATAGTTCAAAACTGAAATCCACCCAAAACTACAACTCTAATCATTCTAGAAGCTACAAAAACATACTGCAAAAAATATCTAATAGAGACTCACTAAATAGATTGTCAAAACCTACTACTACTTTCTCATTAATTCTAAAATGAAATCTACTACAAGAAAAAATAGAGAACTAATTCATTGTTTTGTGTAGAACTGAATGAATAAAACCCAGACCCCTGCCCTCTTATATAATGAAAGGTCTCTTTAAGGTTACAAAATAGACTTGAACCTAGATCTATAGTAGTCTTGGGATATGCGCCCTTATCTCTAGATGAAGGATAGATTTTAATTAGTGCACTCTAAGGGAGAGATAAGATCTCCTTGGGAACTGTGCCCTGCCACTAGACTACATGTGCCCTTCTTCACTAGACTTTGACTAAGTCAAAATTAGCAAACTACTTAAACGAAACTGAAACTAAACATGCAAACCACATGCACCCTCTTTTACTTAACTTAGAAAAGACATGCAAACTGCCAAGAATAGATTGTTGAAAATAGACAGCAATTCACTCCATAAAACCGATCACTCCATCATAATTAATGCAACATGCTATTTTATCTGGAATGAGGAAGGGCGCCCTGATTATTCTGTTTGAACTGCTGGAACTGCAGCACCCATATCTTGTTCACACGTGTGCCCAAGACCGCCACACATGCTCCTAGGATGTAGAAGACTATCCGATGTACAATAATCTAACACCCTCTCTTAATGAGGAAAGTGATCTCCACCAATTCAAGCCCCGCCCTAAACATCTCGAATTTCCCCTCGACTAGGGGATTAGTCAAGATATGTGCAACCTGTTGATCTGTTTGAATATACTATAGAGCAACTGCTCCCTTCTAAACCATGTCCTTGAGTAAATGGTACCTAATGTAATTGTTCTTGAAGCGATCATGGGATACTAGATTCTTAGAGAGTTTGATACAACTATGATAGCCATAGTAGGCCATAGTCAACTCCAACAACTCACCTATCAATTATGCGATCAACTTGTGAAGTCGGATGGCTTCACAACTAGCAATGTTGGCTCTGTTGAACTCTACCTTTGTATTCAATGACATTGAAGCCTACTTCCTGATGAACCAAGAAATCACTCCTAAACCAAACTGAAGCAACACGTTGAAGTACTCTTATCATCACCTACATCTCCTACCCATTCAAAATCAACGTATCCATGTAGTATCAACACACCATCTCTTGCATATCTCAAAACCATAATGTGTCATGCCCTTCGACTCTACCTAGGCTCAACCATGAACTAGCAACTAAAGAAAAGGCCTCGTAATGGTCGACTCCCTCTCTCTAGGAGAATCCTCTAGCTATGAACCAAGCCATGTACTTCTATATGTCGCCATCAATTGCATGCTTCACCTAATCAACCATTGATTGCCCCTCTAGTCTCAACACAATCTCCCATACATCATTCTTCATGATAGATTTGTACTCCTTCACCATGGCATCGTGCCATATATACACACATGTTGCCTCCTCATAACTTAAAGGCTTTGCATCAATGTTGGAAGACATTAATGCAACATAATTGGGAAACTTTTTATGAGGATGGCTTACTTGAAAAGAAGTCTTTGGAGCACCAACTTTTCCCTCTGCCTTCCACAATGAAGCCACCTCAACCTCCTAGTTGAATTGGATGGTAAAGTTGTCTATGTACCTATATTGGAACCTGTCTAACCTAAATCTGAACTCCTTGAAACTTGTGGATCAACAATTGGAGCAACAAGTGTTGTCTCCTCCTCGATCACTACTAGGAGCTCTTGGGACCTAGAAGACCATGCATCCCCATCAACCTTCACATCTTGACTTAAAACTATCTTCCTCTGAGATGGAATGTAGATATTGTAAGCCTTAAAGGACTCATTTTAGACAACTAGAATATCCTTCAAACTGAAGGATTCAATCACTATTGGAATTTGGGAGCGCTTGAGACCTGGAAGATCATGCATCCTCATCAATATTCACATCCCGACATACTACTATCTTCCTTTGAGATGGAATATAGATATTGTAAGCCAGAGGACTCATTTTAGCCAACTAAAATTCCCTTCAAGATGGAGGGTTCAAGCGACTCATTTTAGCCAACTAAAATGCCCTTCAAGATGGAGGATTCAAGCTTTGTCCTCTTTCTACTCTAGAACATGATTGTAAACCAGTCTTCCACACACCCTGAAATGAGAAACATATTGTTTCTCCCTAGCAAAGGCTTCCTAGAGAGTCCTATCATTCAATACCCTATGAGGACATATGTTCAATATGTAGACTGCAATACAACATGCTTCTACCCATAGGAACATGAGCAGATCTAAGTCCTGAACCATAAACTTAGCAGTCTCTACTATGAAACTTGACCACGAAGCACACTAATGCAGCAAACATGCAAGAACAGCATTATTTACCCACTACAACATCTCTGTAATTACACTTTCAGCGAAGTACAAATGCTCAAAAATGATACACCACCACAAGCATTAAATACTTATATTAAAACTGAATGTATGAAGTAAAAAGACAGCCTTTTATTGAATAACAGCCCACATACAGTACATAACACAGATCTGATATCGGAAAAAGAGGCCAAATAAATCTCTCTTTCAGCCCTTCTTCCACTGGTCAAAACCACCATAGAGAGCAAAATTACAGCCCAGCAAAGAATGAAGACACAAGTACAGAACAGCAAGCCTTACATGCAATATAACAGACTTGAAGATTATAAATTACAGCTCCAAATCTGCTCCATATATCCTCAATGCTCAGCCCCAAGTGTAAGGTATTTCTCCAACATGAAATCAGAAGTTGCAAATGAAGGGGAGGCCTCTTTTTATACGCTCTCTTTGCAACTTCATATAGAATAAAATAATAATAGAATGATCTAGAATCCCTTAGAAACAGGGCACTCCAGCTTTGGGCTTCTTTTTATTAGTTTTCATACTATGAATGGGTCGAACATGCCACATGTCATCACCCTAGGCTGAACCCTCCCCTTATAAATTGTTATTTCTTGGAAGCAGAACATAAGAAGGTTGTTCTAGACACTTCCATCTGAAGCGCTCCTCCGTATCTTTATCTTTTCTTTGCCACATGTGATCATATGGACCAAGTGTCATCTCATCCATAAAAGGCACTCCTCTTCCTTGTATGCTTTTGATTATGTCAAAGGGTTTGATGTGCCATGTGTCATCAGTTTGCAAAGGGTGTTCCTCTTTCATGCCTTGTAAAAGTTGCCAATGAACCATGGCATGCCTCCAAATATGTAGACCGTGCCTCGTATAATGTAAGGTGGCCCTTTGATGATGGAATCACCTCCAAATATTGAAATATGCAACTTATGCCTCAAGATATGTCATATGACTCAAAAGGTGCAACACAAAGTAAGAACATGTATAAACATATGCAGAGATATCTATTCAACATCAAGATCATCCATCAAAAGTTAAAATAATACTATCACTCGTGATCTTATGCACATCTAGGTGGCAACAAGTGCCTTGATCCTCCTACCTGTCTAGTTCTCACTAAGAGATTTAAAATCTTAGAACCTATTAAAGACCTCATCCTTGGTCTACATAAAATATATCCAGGTCCTTCTAGAAGAATCATCAATGAAAGTAACATGATAAAGATTACCAATCAACGAAGCTGATGACATGGGTCCATAGACATCTGAATGGATCAGATCAAGAATCCCACTTGATCTATGCTCACTACTTTGAGAATGCAACCTTGGCATGCTTGTTGAGTGCACATCCAATGCACACTCTTGTCTTCTCCACCTTAAAGTGAGCGAATCCAACCACCATGTTGTTTAAAAGAGGTAAGGAACCATTCTTCAGGGCTCCAAATCTTTTGTGCCAAAACTTGCACAGATTGTCACTCTTAGTCAACAACACTCCTAGCTTCACTAGATCTGCTCGGTGGTCTGTAAAGGCCATCCTCCCTTACTCTAGCCAAAACTCAACTACGATTAGGGTTCCAACTTCTAATGATCACTTCCTGATCTCAAACTCACCCTACACTTCAAATATGCTAGACAAGAAACCGAAAGGAGATTTTTAGTCATACCAAAAACATATAATATCTTATGTAAATCCAAAACTTCTCTGGCCGACATGAGGACTAAGACAAACCCTAACCCGATAACTGGATAACTTTCCATTATCACCAAGCTCCACTTGCAAGTCGATATCTCGTTCCTCATATAACCAAGCTGCACTTGCAAGTCGATATCTCATTCCTCTAACTTGAAAAAGGTTGATCTTTGTGGATTCGTATCTCGAGGCTCCATCGTCAACATACCACCCAACACCTAAAATTGTGTTGGTGGAAAGCCATTACACCATGGCAACGATTGTATCAAACCTAGCAATCAACTTGTCCACTACTGAAGCTCCAACACTTCGTGCAAATTGTTTCTACTACTGCTTACCCTTCCCCTTCTTCCCATGACACTGACAAGCATAGTGGCCATGCTTGCCTCAATTGAAGTACATGATATGGCTCAAATCATTCTTTCATTGGTTAGAAGACCCTAAGTCTTCTTTCTTCTTATGACCCTTATCTGATCCTTTCTTTCCTCCCTTACTCACCTTCCCAATGAGGGTTAGGTCTAGAACATCCTCGTAATTGTTTGAGACTTGTTCTAATCTCAACTCCTCTCCAATCAAAGCATTACACAACTACTCAAAGTCAAGTACTTCTCCCGACCACATATAACCTAGACAAAGTTGCGTCGCAGTGGACTAAATCCATTCAGAGAAACCTAAACTAGCTCATTATTATCAATTGCGTCCCTAACAGCAACAATTTGATCTCTCAGCTATGCTATCTTAATGAGATAGCTTGCTACTATATTTATTTTGCATATGCGGTTAGTGGTGAGCATGTTCTTCAAGAGCATCTTCCAAGATATGTTCACACTATGATACAGGAATCCCAAGGCATCATACATATCTTTGGCAGTCTTTTTCTCAAAAATATGACGGATCAAGTGGTCCTTCACTAAATCGAACAAGATTCACTTCACATTCACTACCTTCTCGTTATCTACCAAATCTTTGGGATCTATAGGTAATATAACCACCTTCTCCACAAGGTACCATAAGTCCTCCATTTCAAGAAGTTATATATTCTCAAAGTCCACAGCATAAAGTTGGAGGCTCCCTCCAACAAGTGACTCTCTCGCATACCAAGAGTTGCCATCACTCCAACTGCTTAGAACAAGCTACAATCTATAATCATTAGATCAACTAGGGTTTCACACCCCACAACCCTTCTCAAGTCCACATGTCGATCACTACTACAATAATGCTTCAATCATTAAATCTTGGACATACTACCAACTGAAACCCTCCAAACAACCTACCTCTCAATACATAGAATCTGAAAGATTTCTGAAACTACGCTTTGATACCATGTTAGATTTTCTAGACCATGGTAAGCAGAGTTTGCACTAAAAGAATTCCTAGAAAACTAGATAGTTGAAAACTAAAAGTCCCTCAAAGCTACAAACCTCATAATGCTAGAATCTACAAACACATACTACTGAAAATATGAAACATAAACTCACTAAAAGGATTGTCAAAACCTGCTATCACTTTCTCATTAATTTTGAAATAAAATCTGCTACATAAAAAAAACTAAGAACTAATTGACTACTCTCTACTACATTGAATGAATAAAACCCATAGCCCTGCCTTCTTATAAAACAAAAGAAGGTTTCTTTAGGATTACAAAAATAAACCTGAATCCTAAATATAATGCAGTCATGGGATCGGTGCCCTTATATCTGAATGATGGACAATCTTTAATTAGTGTGCTCCAAAGAAGAGATAAGATCTCCTTGGGATTTGCACCATACCACTAGTCTACATGCGGCCTTCTTAACTAGACATGGACTAAGTCAAAATTAGCAAAGTGCTTAAATGGAACTGAAATTAACACATGCAAACTATTGAGAATAGATTGTTGAAAATAGATCCACTCTATAGACTGAACACTCCCTCATAATTAATTAGCCATATTGCTGAATTTGGAAGAGCAAGTTCACACATCTAGTTTACAACTGCGCCCTGCACTGCCACATGAGCACCCAAGCGATAGACGACTATCTGAGGTACAATAACCTAACAAGTGGTCAAGAATCCATGAAATTTTACTTCTAATATTGAACACGAAGGCAAGACTCATAGCAAATCTTAGATCCTAAGGATCAATAAGGTGTACAGATCGAAGATGTAGAGTGAGGAAAGGAAACATTTCAAGAGAGTTTCCAACAAAATATTTTCACCAATAGATTTTAATGATAGACCAAAAGAGGCCAAGGATGTTGTTAGGCATGTAGTTCTTTCCAAGCTGCCATAGTATGAACAGACTTATTTGTCAAGGCCTTCAAAATATAAGTTAGTGGCAGAGGGTAAATCACCAAATATCATTGTTCTTCCCTTCGATATTTATAAGAAGATCTAGCCTTTAATTGTATTTGATCTACTAAATATTTGCCAGCAATCTTCAATGGGTGGGTAGGTGAAAGTAGTTATGATCAAGCTCATTCCTAAGGCAACAATAGGGGATGTGACGGTGCAAGGAGAATGATCACATTCCTCAAAGCATCTATTGATCATCTAAATGACAACCCTAGACATATCAACAATAGACAGCCCTACCATTGTCCCAAATAGTTTAAATCTAAATCTTGAACTTCTTTGTTCTAACTTGCATGCCCATAAAATCAAAAAACCCACTTCAAAATCACCTTTAGAACAAATGTAAGTTACAAACTTAGCAATCATAAAATCAGAGCATGAAACTTAATTGTTTTAATTCTTCAAGCACATGCTCTTTAGTTTCTTCTTCACTAAAACAAACTAATTCTCTTCCAAGTCAATTAATGCATATGGTATGGTTTTCTTCAAATTTATGTTCTCTGCCCCACTACAACACTTCTATTCGGAAACTAGTACTGACTTCCTTTCTCCTTCAGTGGCTCACCCTAGCCAACAAACTTTGTGTTGGCAGCTTATGTAATATGGATTTAACTATGTAATATAGTTTTAACTCCTTACTAGTGGCATGAGAGTTTCTTTCTACCCCACAGTTACGGTTGTTACACCTCTCACGGTTACTCACACTCTCTTTATTCAACGGTGGCTCCAGAAAGGAAAGAAAATCGCTTTGTTTTAATTGTTTCTTGGCTAACCAACTCACAAACTTAGCAATCTCTACACCTGGTGACCTAATCAACTAACCATAACGTCCAGGAATCACCTTTACCATGGCAATTATTTCTTTATTCTTTGGCAACAACTCTAGTTACTCAATTCGATGACACATATGACATCTAGCCACACCTACAATCGCATGGCTTATCTTTTTGGGTTGTTGCAAACACATTAATCCACTCATCTGATGGCTCACTTACATCACCATTCGAGGGTTCTCTCTTCTCATACATAGGCCATTCCTCATAGGCTCCACAAAGTGCCCATGGCTTGATGGTGAATTTTGCAACTCCTATTCAAGAGCTATACCATCTGTCACAACTCGATTCAATGGCTATACTTTTTGTCATGACTCGATTCAATGGCTATACCTTCCATAACACCTTTCTCACTCCCTCTCACAAACTTAGCACCTTAATCCTTGCAATTCCATTGTCAAATCCCTCAACTTAACACTATGGTGGCTTATCAATAAGAACAACAACTACAAATTGGCTCTTCAATTCAGTCACGGCATATGACTTTTATTAACACAAGCAGCAAGCTATTAACTCCAACAATCCAAATTCTCTTCAATCTGCTTCACAACAGAATACACCACAAGCACGAGCAATATTTACGCTTGGCGGCTCGATAAAATTAAAATTAGTATGGACACGAATCCTTTTATCTTCCAAAAAAAATATTTTTAATCTTGCTCGATCTAGATTTTGCTTGCCCACTTTATCTTCTGTCCAATTTTGTGTGGTTGCAGTCTATCGACACCCTCAATGATTACAACAGTCGCTCGGCTCCTTCACCCACTCTCAACTTAATTCACTGTGGCGCTAATGCCATGTAAGATTTTACACATACATACATGCTAAGTCACATGGTTCGGGTTCGAGTTCGGGTTCGGCAATGATTAGGTTCGATTCGGGTTCGAATTTTCAATTTTTCAATAAGGTTCGGATGAGGTTCGTCTTTAGGTTCGACTATATATATTGAACCCTAATGAAACCTCATCCCAAACCTCATTAATATTCTCCTTCAAATTCGTTCGAAGGTTTGAATTTGGGCACACATTCAAGTTCGTTCAGGTTCGACATTAGGTTCGGCAAACCTTGAGGTTCGCCGAATTTCGAACCTCAAGGTTTAGGTTCGATGAACCCTGTGACATAGCATACATGTACATTAATACACATGAATGAGGAGTGTATTGATACAGTTACTAGATGATGCAATGTCTTGTTACATAGTAGAAGAGAGGAGGAATATGTTACATGACCCCCAAATACCTAACCATTAACAACTACATTAATGACTACATTAAATGCCCCATTATTACATCACTTTATTAGTAAGTAGTTATTATTAGTCCAAGTCCCAAGTTCTAAATATGACCATTATCTCCAACAATGAGAAGCCATAATTACTAGATGAAGAGGGCACCCTTGCACAAAACTAAATTAGCATGTTGGAGGATTACTAATGGTCAAAGGAGGAGTTTACTAGGTGGACAAGGCCGTTGTTTTTAGTACCATAAAACCACTTCAAATTTATATCAAGAGACTTCTTCATTGAAAGGTAAGGGGCACAGCTCCATATGGGCTCTTATCAGCTTCACCATGTGTGCACTTACTCTTCTACTTAGGGTGCCCTACTTGGTGCAATTTTAGATTGCTTTTCTGGAGATTGTCTGCATGTTTTTCTTCTATGTTTGGAGCAAGATAATTTTGGAGGAATAAGCTTGGAATAGGTACATGCTCAAGTATAAGAGGAGGCAACTAAGGCAAATCATCAATGCCATTTCACTCTTCTTCAGCATCTACTCTTCTTATAGTCTTTGTCTAGTCTTGTAGTCTGAGTCTATTAGCTGCAGCAAATATTTTCATGCCTCAACAAGGTCTAGAACAGTGACTCTTGGTCCAAGTCCCCTCCAATTCCATGGGGCAAGCTATTGTCCGAAGTTATACCAGAACTATGTACCTTACATCACTGATTAATAAAAGCCAGTTTGCATTGTTTGTGAGAATATTGCATTGCTTGGAATCTCATTGTGGCTCTCATTCTTAGTTATTTCAGATCCTAAGATTACCCTGCTACTTTTGATCCTTTCCATTTTCTTTCATTGCTCATTGGATTTGGCAGCAGTCACACACATAATTTTAAGCATGTTTTCTCTGCTTGTTTGTCAATACTAGATGCAGATCAGCACTCTTTCATCGCTGTTTTGAAAGCTTTGATTTCAAAACATATATTCTTGAACCAGACTTCAAAAGCTTTCATATTTCAAGAACTTACATACTTGTCAAGCGGATCTTTATTTTAAACGTTCCAGAAATGCCATGCGCACTTTGGAAATTTCCAACAATAAACGTAAATATCATGTTCCTATTTTCCAACTAAACCATTTAAATGTTTGGCTTTTCCATTTCAGAATTGTCAGTCTTTTCCATGCCAATATATTCACAATCTCTGCCACTTCTAGGTTATCATGTCTCTCCTGCCATGTCAGGATTTCTAGCTCAGCTAACATCTCCCATCCTGGTGACTATTCTAGACATTCACATCTACCCAAATATGGTGTTTTCTCCTCGTAAGTGTCTGCTATATGTTGCCACGTCTCATGTTCATTTTCATATGCCTACAACAAGGCTTGTAAATCATTCTGCTTTCCCTTTACAACATTTTCTTCATCTCTTTGTCCTACATTTCTTGTGGGTGTCATCTGCCCTCAGATTCTGCTTAACAATTCTAGTCACTCTTGGTCTACTTGTATTAGGAGTTTCTTGCTTGTGTTTTGAATATGCCTCCTTCGAGATCATGACTCATGGAATCTGCAAACTAAATTCTCTCTACAAAGCCTTGTTGTATGCCCTCCCATTCTGTTGTTGATGTAGGCTACAATTTTCATAGGATATGTGGAGGTTTGTTGGCTTCTCTAACACTGAAACACCCTAGTGAACACTGAATCATCAGTTCCTAATTCTCATATATCAGAAAGAAGATCAAATATTAGAGTCTTAGACCCTATCAACACCCTGATCACAAAAGTCATCCCAACAAACAGACCACAATCACCTGAAACAAAATTCAATCTACATTCCTAAATAACGGCAATCCAAATTATTTCCAAAGGCATACAGAGAATCGGAATCGAAGAAGACCTATTCTAAAGTACCGCTATACAATTCCAAAGGGAAGCAATAGCATTGCTCTAAACTTCAAAGATACTATTGTCTTGTTTCCTCAACTAGCATAACATCCTGTGTAGCGAAAGAAGTACGAGGAACAAAGGCATACCTTCTCTCAACCATGATTCGAGGACAAAGCACCCTTCAATGGGGAGAACATTTAATGTACATAAATATTACATTATATTGAAACATTGGAAGAAAGCATTATGAATAAATGAGCAAGAAAATTTAAATGACAAACAATGTTCCACCATTGCTTATATTGGGATCCTCATCATTAGTATCACTATTTGTGACCTCGTCTAGCCTTGCCTTTTTCTCGATCCTCCAAGGACATCAGTCAAAACATCCAGTTTTAATGAAACTACCTAATCCTAGCCTTAATATATGGTAGAAAAAGCATAACATGCCTAATCAATGATTTTGTCTTTTGAGTGAAGGGTGCATATTGGCTAAGGCCATGACATAGAAGTTCAACAATCAATGCCACCAACATCGGGGTACATAAAGGGCTTGGTACTTTTGATAAATTTCCAATTCCATACCCTCATACATGATAGAATCCAATGAAAAGACTGCAATCCTGCCAATCCTGAAATCCCAAAAATTGTTAAGTCTACTCAATTTTGAATGGGATATGAAAATCTACTCTCCATATGAAGTCCAATGAGATTGGAACCACTCTCAAACATCTTGAAACAATTAATGGAAATGTTAAAAATTGAAGTAAAAGACTAGAAAAGGATTAATTAACCTCTAATTATGATTTAATTCCAAATTGGTGGGTCTTGTTACCTCTCCAAGAGGTACCCGAAAGTTTTCATTTGGCTACACCACTGTAAGCCCAAGGATGCAAGTTAAAGTCATGTAAACCATAGTGGATGATTTTTTTGTAGTGTACTCAAAGACTTGGTCTGATCATGGTCAGTCCCCTTAGTCCTCGTTCCAATGTCTCTCGTCCTAGATAGAATTGGAGGCCTTGGCATGGATCTATTGGAACACATGGCTGTGTGGAGCCACAGGTCTTATGTAGGGGTGATTGTAGTTTGTGGGGCATAGTCCGATCCATGTCATGCACACATATGTCTTCCCACATGGTTATTTTCTATTGAGTCTGTAGGCATCCTTTGGTCATGGTGCATTATCATTTTTGTTCTCAGCATGGCAGTCTCACAAAGTTTTCATCATTGCACATCTTTTGAGGCAGTTCACGGATCACGAGGCAGTGGTCCCTGAAAGCAAAAATATATGGGTTCAAAATGATCAAAAAAAAATCACGAGCAAAACCTATATTGCAAAATTTTGATTGATGAAATATTGAGGGAGATGTTGCCTCCCAAGGAAAAATCGCCCCACTCCTATAAAATCGTTGGGCACATGTCCCAAAGTCAAATGGTCAATGAAATGAGACGTTGGGGTCTACTAGCCTTGGGAAAAATTTTGACAAGTCAAAGATGCTCTTTCCTCAAAAAAAATTAATGAATGTGTCCACCAAATGACCAAATCGTCCTCTTTTGAGACAAATCGTAACCTCTCATTATAGATTCAAAGAGTCAAACTAGTTGTTGGACGAAGGAAAGGATAATATGGACAAAATATGATCGTTTTAGCTCACTCTTCAAGGAGAAATTGCCATATCCCCTCCCCTTTGACCCCATCGGAGAAGGGATGTAGTGGCTTAAGGGGGCTCCCCGTAAGCCATAGTCCCCATTAAAGGGGAGTCGTGGAGCTTTAATGGGCACAAGGAGGGCATTCATTGGCTTGAATGTGCTCATTGGGCAAAAGAAAGGGGTAAAGGGGCCTTAACTTAAGGAGGTAAGTTGCCATGGGGTAAGGGAAAGGGTAAAGACCCTCACTTTAAGGACAAGCCACCCAAAAAGAGGAATACAGCAAGAAGGAATACTATATAAGCAAGGGAGGATCATTTGGAAAGACACGAGATTGAATTTTGGGATATACTCTTCTGTCTTTGGGAGGCGCTAGCCTCAGTTTTGTAGAGGGTTGTTTAACCCTTGATTCCTACTGAGTTTTAGTGGGCTAGTCCTCACCCTAGCTCAGTTTTGTTCACCTTGCAGCAGAAGAAATTCGCTAAGGAGGATCAAATTCAATACTGTGGAGGTTGGATGCTACTTTGTGACTGGTGGTGGGTTGGTAAGGTGTTTTAAGGGGGGTCGAAGGTGCCTAGAGTCGTCACGAGGATTGTTCCAATCCCTCAAAGATGTATCGAACCCTACATCAGCCACAATACTGCAGGTCAAGGGTCTATTGGAGCTGAGAAAGCTGACGACGAACTGCAAGGAAGGACCAATTCAGGTTGGGAACCGTTAAGCCCAAGTTTATCTGATTATTTTTGTTGTAAAGGCTAGGGTTTTCTGTTAAGAGAACTACTACTAAATTTGAGGCATGTCAACCTTTGTGTTGCCATATGGATGGACTAGAAATCGTTGTTTGAGGCACTTAAACTCTAATCCGGTTATTAGTAATTCCTATGTTGATTCCTAGGCATTTACTGTTGGTTTAAATACAAATTGTTGATGGTTTTTGATACTATTTACTGTTGGTTTTGGATATAAATTGTTGGTGGTTTTGGATACCATTTACTATTGGGTTTGGAAACTATTTACTATTGATTGTGAATATTGTGTACTGTTGGTTTCTGGGTAGTATTTACTGTTGGTATTCTTATGCTACAGACAGGATTTTGTATTGATTCTATTCATGTGTGGAGGTTTTATGAATGTGCCCTGTTGTTGGTAGAGACACTGCACCATTTGGTTGTTTCAGGTTGACCTAATTCCCTTATTTATCGGCCTAGAAAACCCTACGTATTTTACAAAAATTGTCCCCAATTGGAACATTGGACTTCTTTCACCCAAATCGAACCTTCTCAAGGACCATACGACCTCCTTCCTTGTGGAGCAAACCTCTCATGTGGACAAATCAAGTGGTCAAGCATTCTAAAAATGGAATTTATTCTATTTTGATCATGGAGT
This sequence comes from Picea engelmannii, assembly GCA_009831015.1. NCBI lineage: Eukaryota > Viridiplantae > Streptophyta > Pinopsida > Pinales > Pinaceae > Picea > Picea engelmannii. Next base: position 979,437 of record ML776774.1, read on the forward strand.
GATGTAATAAAAAAAATTATCCAATGGTTTAGCCTCCAATCAATTGTGGATGAGCAAACCAAGAAAACTATTATTTTATGAGGGAGGTAGAAACTAGTTGTTACAACAAAAACTATATAAGGCTAGCCACTCCCTCTCATTTGATGTTGTTGAAACTTTTTGAGATCATAATGTCATATTTTGGAACTCAATTCTCTTGTGTCACTGTGGATTGTCTACTATAATGTTTGTTTTTCTTGGTATTAGTTATTGTAATTGTGTTTTGACAGGGGTTCCTTAAGATAATTGCAAGAGGTGACCAATCAATCCATTGAGGAGCTACATAGTCACGTGGAAGAAAGAAGATAGACCTTCGTCTCCTTATTTCTTTGTGGGATCTTAGTGTAACACACGCAAGTTGTTGGACCAACTTCTTTGGAAGTAGCGTCAACCAAGTGGTTTGTTATCACTTTGACCCTAGTTGATTGGTTGTCTTGGAGACCATCCATTAAGGAGCTCTCCTAGCAAACCCAAGGAGATACCCATCTTTTGTTGAATTTCTAGCATTGGGGGCAATAGTCTTTCGACTCCAAACCCAATAGACTAGAAATCCATTCGGGCCAATCTTAAGCTTGCAGGGTCACAATCTCTCAAACTAAGAGACATATAAAAGTAAAAGAGGTAAAGGTAAAATCTCTCAATTTCTTCAACCATTTAAATCTCAAATATTTTAAATCATTTTTATTACAAAAATACAAAAAAAATCATACCCTAGCTTAGCATTTCATTTTTATCTTTTATAAGCTAGTAGATCTTGGCGGTTTTGTTGCTTGGGAACTTTCCTACCCCAAAATACATATTCCCTTGAGTTTAATGCTTCATTGAGTATCTTTTACAAGGCTTTTCTTGAGAAATAGTGTGCAGATCTGCGTTATTACAGGCAAGAAAACTTTCAGATTAAATAAAAGGGAGCATATTGTAAGTATCTACTCTCTAAACCCTTATATATTCATTCCAGATCTGATTTATACGTCTTATCTTTATTTTCTGGTCAATATAGAATAAAACTACAGCCCAACAAGTAATTTTATTGGCTGTAGCAAATCTTGGGTTTTGACCCTCGGGGGAATTGAACCCCAATTTTGCAAAGTAATTTCCAGCCATCTAGAAATTGATTTTGCAGCAAATCTGAAGGCTCTGGGGCATGAGATTCACTTGTACTTTGCTGCCCTATCCTCTAAATCCACAGATCTATTGATCTAGTGTATTTTTACACTTGGGGAGGCCTCAAAAGGCCATTATCTTGCTGGTTTTATGCGTATTATACTGTTTTTGCAGGTCTGATATAATAAAACAACAAGGAAGTACCTTGTTTTCAACCACTTCTTACAATGTACTCACATTGTAAATCATCCGGAAAGTGGTAAGAACATTCACCCCTCTTTCTTATGCATTACTTGGCCATTATTTTGAAGATTGGGGTAAATCAACTTGTTGGTTTGTCCCTTTATTTTCTGTGTTATATTTTATTTCAGCAAGCATTTAAAACAATTAACTCCTACCTTCACCTAGTGTACTCTGTTTAGGCACTGGTCTTTAGATTTTTTGTGGTGAAGTGATAGTTTGTGGGAAGCCTCCCAGAGCCTCTTAGCGTAGGAGTTTGGCTCGAACAAGGAAGGAAAGGTGGTGAGGTGACATTGGGCACCTATCCCCTGTGTTGCTACCATAGCAGACTACAAACCTTCGTGGTCTGCTAGTTTGAATGGTAACAAGTCCCAACAGTCAAATCCATTCAAAATTGGCACATGTACACTTGGAAACGTGCTATATGAACAGTGATACGGCCCAAAAATGTGTTTCCCACACATGGGAATGCATTTGTACGGCCAGAAATGTGTTTCAGGGCATACCACAGGCATTTTGGCATTTCTGTACGGAAACGCACATGGATGCCCCTCCTCCGACACTTTTCTTGCAACTTAGAAAATAATAATAATAATTTACCACCGAAGATCATAATCCTTCACCCTCATGACCAATCAATGGTATCTAAACCGTAGTGAGAGGTCTTGCAAATCGATCACTTGTATTATTCAAATAAAATAATATCCGAAATGGATTTCATTCCCCTCTCCTATTTGGATTGGATCTTTTATCATTAGCAAACATACTAGTCATAACAGACCATGACAAAATAAGGGGTTCAACAGCCAAAATCCTTATTACACGATAGAGATAAATATGAACAGGATAAATGACTCTAGCGTGACAGAAGTGAGCAACAGAATGCCAGGTCTAACATTCCCTTGTATCAACGCTTTCAGATAAGTGACAATGCCTAAACATTTCCATGTTAGCATGCCTATTTCAAGATCGCCCACTTTCTTCAACTGTTTCTGCAATATGCTTTACTTTAAGTCCATCTCAACCCTACATTTATCCTCTTGTATTGCCACTTGAAATGCAATAATGTAAGAATAAGAAGCCTAGAAAAGATTTTGAGGACAATAAAAAAAAGTAAGTCTAAATACTACAAAACACACTTGCCTACCTATGACAAGGGTGCAATATCAAGCAAAACACTACCCTACTTCTCTTTGCTGAAACTCCAAATTAGTAAAATCAATTCGGAAATCCATAATAAATGTCACTGATGAAGAGAGAAAAGTTGGACAGAATAGAGCATTAAACTAGACTGTGATCAGGATAATGGACTGTGTCGTAACAAGGCAATCCACTCAACAAGAAAAGAAACAAATATGGCCTTGAGAACCTTATACATCATATGGTTCTCTACAATATTAAGCCTACGAAATTAAACCGAGCCATTACCATTGCCTTCATGTACTGAATCTGTAATCTAGTACAACAAAAGAAACTCAACTCCGTATCTCTCCTTGATGTAAAATTTAATTTAATTTTAAGCATAGTCCAAGCATTTGTCTACCCGAGCAGACTAGTAGAACCCTTACTTAGCAAGGTTTCTAATAACTATTTGGAATCACAGCCACAATATATGCTTTGAAGTATGTACAGCGACTCAAAAGTAGGGCGTCCAAAGAAATACAGACACAAAGTAAGAAATAACAAAAATACAATAAATCCTTCTAAAATTTAAATATGGTCCACTTTATAGAGTATATCCATTATAGCTTCCTTCTAGACCTTCCCTTTCCTTCTAAATATAATCTAACTTGGAAGCTACTATGCTAGCTCATTCTAAAATGGCAAAGTCTTCCAACATGATCAGATATTGGACCTTAGTGTCTGTTGCTAAAACAGCTTCAACTAAAGTTCAAAACTTCCAAACTATTACCTGCTACATCTAAAGAACATAAAAAGTCCACCAGTTGCAAGGAAAACAGCCGACCATGCCCAAAGTCCAACTCCAGCAGTGACTTTCACAAGAGTTGATGCTGCAGCGACAACTCAACAGATAACCACAATTGCTCCCAAATGCCAACAGACCTGTTATTTTAATTTACTATTACAGAAATAAAGGAAAAAGTACACCAAGTTGTTTTGAAGGTCATGGTTACATACATGTGATAACCGAACTGATGTAGGTGATTAGAAGGCTAATGATCATACACCAAAGGAGAGGAGCAAGTCCAAGCTTCGCAATCTTTCCCATACGGCTTTTTTCATCCCAGCGATTGTTGAATATTCTCCGAGCATTTGACTGACAAAACAAACGAAAAACTTTTATTACAACAAATTTTAAACGATTCTCGTGCATGCCATATAAATCCATATAGTACCGGAAACACCCAAAATATACTAGTTACCACCACTGAAGATAGATATAATTTCCCATTTTTCTAATTCATTGTCTGTTCTTAATTTCTGTCTAGAAAGCTTGGTATAAACTGAAAGGTCCTATCCTAGTTTGTCACTTACATATAAACTGAGAGGTATTATCCTAGTTTGTCTCTTACTTATACTGCAGTATCTCCTTCGAAATTATCCACCATATTGGAATTTGGTTCTTCATCGTTCAGATTGAATAATATTTATCTTAAGGCCAAATTGGCTTGATTTTCGTTGAAATCATCTCTGCTCTAGGCTATGCAAATTACTAGCGCCTCCGCCAATTCATCTTTCACATCAATGGAAACAGAACGACACTTTGTATTATCGAATTTGAAGTTGATAACAGACAAATAACAAAAATTCTTCATGCTACAGCACATATTAATTAAACTCTGTAATGTGTAGGCTACATTTTAGAAAGTTACACAGAAGGATAGGAATTTATGAGTAGAGAAGAACACACTTAAATGACTCAAGAACTAAAACATAGATATAATTATGTCTGTTGTAAATACTAAATATATCATCATACTTGGATAGTAGCTTCCCTCTAACTATTCCGCTGATGTTAAGCATATTGTATATTGGTGTTTGAATTATTAGGATCTGATAAAATTTAATTCCACACATCATTGCACATGAATGATAAAAGATACGAGATATGCCTTAAGGCAAGATATTCATTAAGCTCAAATATCCATGATGCAATACAACAGGTCCAAGACCCAATTATATAATAAAGCATGGAAAGCGTTGGACCAAAATGATCAAATATCTGTGATGCAATACATTGGATCCAAGGCCCAAGTATATAATAAAACACAGAAAGGGTAGTGACCTTTTCTGTCACATCCTATATATATATATATATATATATATATATATATATATATATATTAGTGACAATAAGACCCAAGTCAAGATTATACACCAAAAAACCGCCTTAAGCTTGACTTAGAGTGTTATATAAATAAATTAATAATTTAGGAAAGAAATAAAATAATATAAATAATAAAAAAATCAATAAAGCAATAAAACGTAAATAATAAAGATAAGTGAATGATTTAATAGATAGTCATGACCTTTCATGAAAAGGCCCCAAGGCACCCCCTTAGGCTTATGTATTCAGCACCCTCTAATTGTAAAAGGCATCTTATTATTCACTCATCTTTATATATATAGTATCGTTCTCACATTATGGAGCAAGTAAACATGGGCATATTTTCTCCATTGGCATCAGAGCCAGCTTGAGGTCATGGTCCATGATCTGTACCTAGCCGTTGCAAATCAAATTATAACCGTACTCCATACAACCACCACTGTTGTCACACTGCTCCATACATTTCCATAAAGTCCATACAGATTACCATATCTTGTCCATGCGATTTTCACTCAACCACAATTTTAAAAAAGAAAACTATACCGCTGCCAAAATCCATACTACAGCTGTTGCTCCATACAATTCGACCACCAATGTACCATCTGACATCTCTACCTCCTATTCACTGTACAGCTGCCTCAATCCCTTCAATTCCATATAGCCACAATTTTAGCACGTCTCCAAACTGAAACTTGCAGCCATACATCCATACTATTCCAATCAAGCCATACAGTTTTAAAATTTTCAGGGAATTTATGAGATCGTACAGCAGCAACGAACTCAGTGAAAATTGATCACAAGATTTGTCCTCCAGTGACCAAGGAAATGGCAGATATTAATTCCAAGATGGAGAATCTAGAGAGACAATACAAGCAGGTTGTTGAGGATCACACAGAACTCAAGAGAAAGATTGATAAAAACCACAAGGAGCTAAGGGAAGAGATTCCACAAAAACATGCCAAGCTAACACAAGAATTAACACTGAATCTCAGGCAAGAGATCATTATAGATATAAAGAACGAAATGAAACAAGGCATGGATAAGCTAAAACAAGAGATAACACATGAAATCATGCAACAGCTTAGCATAAAGGACGAGACCCAATTAGGCATAGAGAAATTAGAGAAAATCCTCAAAGACAAAGAATCCTCGGCCAACTCAAATCCTCCAAATACAACTAATTGACAACCAAGTTTTTTAAGTACCACCAATCCACAACCGAATTCTCCAAGTATAACAAAACCACAACCTACCAAGTATAACATGTCCCCGAATGGCTTAATGATCGTCAACCTACCACCACCCTTTACAACTCAACCAATATACATGTACTTGATGAGGGTAAAACTAGAGTTATCAAAATTTGATGGAGATGAAAAGCAAAGTGTGGCTTGGATTAACAAGGAAGAAGAATACTTTGAAATACATAATGTACAATTCAATGATGAAAAAGTCAGGTACACCTCCATGCAGCTTGATGACATCGCATTTAATTGGTACATGTGGTGGAAATAGTGGTGTGTTCATACCGCTGGGAGATATTCAAAAATGATTTCCTTAAGAGGTTTAAAGGTATGACCAAAAAGGACTTTTTAGCAAAACTCACCAGAATAGAGCAAAAAGGTGATGTAGATGAATACACACATGAATGGGAAGCATTGGCAACATGAGTATCTGAGTTATTAGGTGATAAACTACTCTACACTTACATGGATTATAATTTATAACCACACGTAAAGGATGAATTAGAAATTCATAGTGTTCCAACAAAATCTAGCACCCCCATATGATGTAAAATTCGCAAGCATCAAGAAGCTAGCCTTGTGCAACTATGTAAGGATACCCACTGTCACCTCAGGAGAATAATAATATCCATGTCATCCCTTCCCCATGCAAATCTCAAAATATGTGAAGAATCTCCTCAAAATAGTAAGTGTGCTCAAGGACCAAGTAAGTTATTCTCATCAAGGTTAATACAAGATGTGAACAAAACTAATTCAAAGCTACAAGTTGACCATCTAGTGGAGCACACCACCTAAATTAGTATGCTTAGATAATGGTGAGATAAAAAAACGATTAAATAGAATGGAAGTGGACATGAAGGGAGGGCACATGCATAACTAACTCTCAAAGGATGTGCAAACTCAACTAACTCCTCAACATATGTGCCAAGTGAATTAAACACTTCATCAAGGTGGCACATGTGAGTGTGTACAAGGCTAAAGTAACCCCAATGAATTATAATGAGGGCGACCACTTTCCAGAAGAAAAAAAAAATTGTGGATTGCATCAACACATGTGCCAAAGGGAAGTGCTACCCTCAAGTTGGGTTCCCCATGCACAAGAAGTCGTATTCCACAGTCATTTTTCTTTCTTTTTTCTTTTTTCTTCTCGTTTTTTCTCTTTTTTTTTAATTGGAACTTAGTGATTAAGACCTTGATTAAGGTTTAGAACCCATTAATAAAATAGGCCAATAATGTAAAACCTCAACCTTGGGTTTGGATCTAATTGATCAGCATTATAAATATCCCAAACCACTTTGGCATGTTCGCACATGGAAAAAGGTGTTTTATTGAAATATGCCAAATGACAGATCAGTTATTAAGGAAAACTATATGGAAATTGATGAAAATGGGTCATGTGGCCTTCATGAGTGGGTAAATGATGGAATATTAGTGTGATATGAAAATTGTCTTGGTAAAATGGAAACTGTGATAAAATAATGGATGGTACCTATGCCAAATGATGAATGTAAAATGAAAGGGAACATGCATCTAAACAAACCACTAGGAGATGCACCACCAAGCTAAAGAACACCACAATTACGAAAGGACTTGAACCCACCATGAAATGGCCAAGAGAAAATAATGACAAGAATATCATGAGCACGAGATAAGGAGATACGAGATTTCTTCACCAATAATAAATCGTGGAGTAGCACCTACAACAAGATAAGTACACATAATATGTCGTTGAAGCAACCTTCACCAATGATACAATATATGACCAATAAATCTGATAATCTAAAGTGAGCAAAGGAGCATGAAAATGATACTACCAAGTCATCTTATAATAATGTAACCTTCCTCATTGATTGGACAAGGGTCAGCTAAACAATGAAGGTAGCATAAAATAACATGTGCAAATAACAAAATCCCCACATATCTGCAACAAGGACATACAAATTCAATGGGTGTCATCAGTGAGGGTAGCACAAAATAGCATGTGCAATAACAAAATCCCCCTAGATCTGCAATTGGTACAACAATCACTAGGAACTGATCCATGACCTATGAGATCTTGGTGAAGAAGGATGCTATTGTATCATCCTTCTCCATCTTAAGAGTTCGCAGCCTGTTCTTGAGAACCCTCTTCTGACTGGGCGCCTTCTTCTCATACATGTTTGTTAGAGTGTCAAAGCACTCCTTCGCGGTCTTTAAAGGCGCTATTACATGCATAAAACTGTCCTTCACTGAATCAAAAATTATTTGTTTTGCCTTTGCCTGATTCTTCTTAAAGTTTGCCCTTCCTGCATTTGAATTAGGTTCCTCTACTACACTGGTTATGACACTGTCCAAATCATTCTCTTCAAAAATATTTAAAACCCTTACCTTCCAAATATTGAAGTTTGAAGCTCCTTCAAGCCTGTCTTCAACCTTCTATGAGATCGATGTCATCTCTGCAATAACTTTTCAACAAATTTGAACTGTGCTCTTTAAATAATCCTCTCCAAGAACCCTGTGTGAGCTCAAGCTTGCTGCAAAACTAAGTGACTACACGCCCATGGCTCTCATACCATATTGAAATTTAAATATAGTTTAGATCTATAATATTTCTTAAAATACTTCTCATTAATTTATAAGTTATTCCCAGTGAATATGCATAGATACATGAACAGAAATAGAATAGAAGCATACACGATAACACAAGGATTTTACCCTAGAAAAACCCTCTCAAGCATGAGGGAAAAAACCAACAAATGATCTTTCTTATTAGCAAATGAATGAGCTAGGAGCAAATACAAATTTACCACAGCCACATAGCCTTACAACCATGAGAGTTTGATGTCCAAATCTAGCTTTAAAGCTAGCTCAAATTCTGGTAGAAGTTCACAGCTCGAAACCTGAAAACAAATTGTCCTTGCTGCAAAGATCCCACGAGCAGCAGAGCTTCCTTCTTTGTTGTGACTTCAACGAGTATTCAATGTGTCTTTGTCAAGCGCTGAGGAGTCTTATTAATAATAATTATTTCTCCATAACTCGCTATGGAACTCGTCTTCATCACTTGACTTAACTAAGTTAATTCGTCTTAGTAACTCAACTTAGCAACTCGACTTTACATATAGACTTGACAGCTCGACTTTGTAACTTAACTTAGCAACTCGACTTTACATGCAGACTTGACAACTCGACTTTGTAACTTAACTTACCAACTCAACTTTACATGCAGACTTTGTTAACTCAACTTGACAGCTCAACTCTTTGATAACTCGAACTTGACAACTCAACTCTTTGACAACTTGTCTTTGCATGACTCGACTTTTCTACAAGCTCGGCTCTTCTTCTTTCTTCCAGCAATCACAAGTCTTTCATGGCAGCCATGGTCTCACGTGCCATCATACTAGCTCATCATATATACATCATTTGCATCTCACATATAAGAAAGATCATTTGTCTTAGGATGTGACCATCTGGTTCTCCACTCCTGGTCAATTGCTTGGCCGAGGAGAACCTCACACACCACTTTTGCCTACACAAGGCAATACCTCAACACATGAGGTCACTCAGTCTTGTCACAAATAAGACTGATCAGCAGTACTCTTGTCTTGGCTTTTGCTTATACAAAGCCCACGAGACTTTTTTCCTTGTCTCAAATAAGGCTCTTCTCCAAGTCTCAAGTCAGCCGACACAAGGCAGTCTTGGAGAATGACTCACTCTGCTGCAAACTTTAACAATTTTGTTTATTGTTGGATTTACTGTTGGCTTGGTATTACTTTTCGTGGAATAAATGCAAATAAGCTAAGAGAATTTCCAAAATTTTGAGTATGTATGAAGGTCGAATTTTGAATAGCGGGATTATTCAGAACAACGTTCTTCAGCATTCTCGTACTTGTACAAGAAACTCATAGTAGGTACGGGAACACTGTCGCTGTGTTTTTTTAAAAATTGTTAAGCAGAGTTGAAAATGGCTTTCTTCTCAAGGTCTTTCCTCTTAGAGCTTGAGTAGGGAGACATAAGAACAGGTTTTGATATCTTTTGAACCTTCAGAAAAAGGGAGGACATGGTAGGGCCAACAAAGCTAATATACGTGAAATTTGTACAAAAATAAATCTTATGAACATTGCATTGAAGGGTGTAAAGAAGGGCAACAATCCACACTAAATCTCTAGTAGGAGGTACATATGTGGTCATATGAGAGGAATGAGTCTCCTTGAAGATGTTGCCGTGAAGCTTATTTACAACAATCCACTTCTTTTCATTGTTACACCCATGCCTCATCAAGAAGTTGGTCAATCATTCAATAATAGGGCAGTGAAGAAGTCACAAAATCAGGGGACCTGAAGATTCAAATCTGGTGAGGTTTTGAATGATGCACCTATAATAATTGAGATGATGTTGAAATGAGTTCAGGCAGTTTGTGCAACATATGGGGAGCATGTAATTAGCTGATGGAGAACCTTTTTGTACCTTGTAGACTTCTATTTACTAGGATATATGTCTAGCACTCGGTAAAGGCAGAGCATCACCAATTGGCAGAGTTACTTCCAGCCTAACATTTTTGGTAGAATTCGAAGGTATCTTTTAAGCATAGCTGCAAAGAAGGGGACTTTGTTTTCTAAACAAGGATTTTTGCCTACATTCACTTCCTTTCTGTCACTATTCGGGTCTATAATGATGAACTAAGGAGATAAAGCATAGAGAATTGGTCATGATGAAATTTGAATACTTGATAAAAGTTGTTGGTTGTTTGTGTTGGGGTTGATGGTTTGCAAGGAGGCAGTGAGAACAATCTTCTTATAAATTTGTTTCCAGATCACATCGAGATGACACAAGGACCTTTAACATTCAACAATGCTCAGTTCAAAATGTAGTCTGGGTTGTTGGTCCTCATTGGAAGTTGGAACAACATAAAGGATTTGTTTATGACATGGAAATCTAGCAGTTGCAATGCAGATTGATAAAATTGAACCAGAATGGCAGTAAAGTTGGAAAAGCTTGGGAGGACTTTGCAGTTAGAAAATGATTAGTTCCTACTCATTTGGCATGAGGACATGCCAATCATCAAGCATGGGGGAGATGTTGGCTCACCAATTTGACATCTTTTACGTCATCAGTTGGTCTCCTTTTACCTTATCTGTGCACCCATTTACTATACTTGATACCAAATTTACCCACACTTCTGACGTTAATGAGCTTAACAACTTTAATGTTCTTAATTGTTATAATTTCCTTTGTTTTTAATGATTTAGAGAGGATTTGGATTTAATCTTGTTGATGAAGGTTTTGACAGTTTCGTTCCCGTACCTCCAGCTGTTCCAGTACCCAAGCTTGTAGGTTTGCACACCCATGTGAAAGATGGTCACATGGGTTTTAAAGATCTAAACCCCAGCATGGTTTGTGTGCCTTGGTTTGTGCCTAGGTTGCACATAAAGGTCTCCAACTCATAATTTACAATTTGAACAAATTGTGCCAGGTAGAACCGAGTAATGAACTTCGGGCACAATTTCAGAGAAACGAAAAAGAATCTAGAAAATCTGCGACATGGATTTTGTCCAGAACATCCTCATTTGGGTGACCCGGACACGATTTCTCCAAAAAGTTCATGGATTGGGGGATACCCCTGATTCTTTGGAAAGGTCCTTTCTTGTTGCGATCGTTGGCAAACTGCGTCCCAAACAAAGCAACCATCCAGCAAAGGAACCAACTCAAGCCTATTCTTAGATAGTTTTGTGGTAAATGGATCAAATATAATCATATCTTGAGTTGTTCTTCAACCAAGTTCTACCAAAAACACACACGAACAATATTTTGTAAATCTGTCCATGATTGACAGTCTAGATTTAGAGGAATTGGTTCCAATTCACTCCCTGCCGCTTTGTATAAAATATATGAGCAGGGTAGAGAGGAGAGGAACTAGATTGAAGAATTGAAGAAGGAACGGAGAATTTCTGATGCATTACATTGTACATTGTTGAAGATCTTTTCTGCAATAGATTAATCTCATATTTGTTCCTGCAAGTGAAGTTTTGAGTACAGCCTAATATTGTAGATCTTTCCCACAGCGTGTGCCAAGCTTGGCAGGGCCCCTAAGCTGGCATACATTGTGTTGCTTTCATTTATTTTTATTCAGCTAGATCAGTTTTGTTTTTCATTGCAATCATTGGTTATGTTTTGCATTTGAAGTTTGCTACAAAATCCGATTATTTGTTGAAGATTGAAGGACTGATCTGCTTGATAAGTGATCACAAGAACCTTTGGGAAAGATTATGGTTTGTGCCAGGAAAGCATTTGAGTAACCCTTGTCTAGTAATACAGTTTTGTGATGGAGTTTGATTTCATAGATTAGCTTGATATCGTTGTGTGCTTCTTTCAAATATTTAAAGAGCTTTCTGAGTAAATTACTAAAGGACCACCACTAAAGAATCATGAATTAGTTTGTTGCACACGTAAAATCACATGAACATTCACAGTAATGAAAGATTGTGCTTGTGAGCCCAACAACATCTAAGTGATCTTGCAGTCCAGTGACAAGTTGTAGTCCTATGGTGGTAGTTGGTTGATTTCATTTGGTTTGGGTTTCCTAGTAATTGTCGGCATCAGTGTAGAATAGCCTCTGATTCTGCATATACTTTTCCTGCATCTCACAAGCTTACGAGCCCCCAGGTTGATGATTTGATATCGAAAATGTATACATATAAATTTCCCAACAAGGATCATGAGTTGTTTCATTTAGAGAGCCCACTAAAGGCACAAGGCTTAGCTACGGAGGAAATAGTTGTGCACATTCCTTGTGGACCAAACCACAAGGAAGTATATGCATCCATGGATTGGGTGGACAGGTATATGATAGACATGGGCACACTCTAGGATATTGGTTCATGCAACACCAGTAGAGTGATCGATACAGTAGCCCCTACAGTATACAAGACAATATAGTGATATGCAGCAGTATGCAGGGGTATTCATTGGCACACGGTAGTGCACAATGGACTTTAGGGGCGTTTCCTCGAGGGAGACCTCCCGACAGAGTCCTCGAGCATACCATTGAGTTGAGGCTACCCAGAATCAGTGACAGGATGGGTGAGCCTCAAGGAGCAGCATATCCCACGATGATTGATCTTCATCTGGGATATCATCAGATGAGGGCCAGGGAGTAGGATACTCACAGGTTTGCTTCCCGACTTCATTATGAGTTCTTGGTCATGCCCTTGGGGGTTGACCAACGCACTAGTCATTTTCTAGTCTTGCAATCAGTTGCAGAGGCATCTATTGTTGTTATTTGATGCCCTCATGGTATACAGCGAGACAGGAGAGGATCATTGGAACCAGTTGGATAGCCAGTTGGATGAGACAAGGGGCATTGTGGCCATGACA
>ML776774.1:992886-1047722 GCA_009831015.1 Picea engelmannii
ATACCATGCACAAGTACACAAGAAGTATCCTAGGAAACCCTTCTCAACAAGGGAAGAAAACCCAGCCAATCCTTTGCTATATTCTTCAAGAGAAAGACCTCCCACACCATAAACCTAGCACACAAAAGGGTGCTCACAAAACCAAGAACACTAGCGCCCAAGAGAGGTGCGCACTTCATCCCTAGAACAAGTATTTGTTGAAATTTCCAAACTCTCATGTGTGTTGTGTTTCCTCAATGGAGAAATCACCTTTATTTATATTAGACTGGACACATCAAAAGTGGTGTCTATTGGCACTGTTATCCACCAAGTTGCACTAGGGTGAATTTCCAGCGAGCCGCCAAAGATTGAACATTTTCATGTTCAAAATTCAAAGTTCAGAAATTCAGTGAGTCATTAAGACCATCGTTTTTATATTTCCATAAAAAATTGTAGTAAGAGATGTTGCATGATGAACTTGTAAAAGGTCTTAACCACCTTAGTTCTAAGCATGAGTTATACTCTGGAGTGTTTTTTTACTTGTTTGTTATATTTTTTCGTTCAAGCAATTTATAATTTATGAGTTTTTTCACTCAATCCCTCCAGAGTTGGAGTATATGCTCATGGTTAGTCCTAAGCATGGATCTAAGCCTAGTGTCTAATGTATATTATCATGCTAAACATACTCCTAGAGTCTTATGAAAATGTGTTAAGTCCCTCTTAGGATTTTTAAATTTTTTCAGTTAATTAAAATTTGCCAGAATTCGGCAATTTTTAATTAAAAATAAAAAATGTATTAAAAAAGTGGTACTAGGGGACTTAATATGCCATGGGGGAGCTCATTTTTGGACCTAGAGCACCCATATTACCTAAGTACCCACTTAGTTGAGCAAAAATAGTGATTTTAATCACTTAAAAATTAAATTTGCTCAAAAAACCCAAAAAAGTCAAAATAAAATCAAAAAAATCAGCAAAAGCAAAAATCAAGGAAACATGTGGGGACATGTTTTGACCAAATAAAGCCTGAAAAGGCTATGCGGCAGCAAGTAGATGACTTTCATTGGTCAAAGGGATAAAGTGAGCATAAGTTGATTTGATTTTAAACATGTGTTCATTGGGAAGTGTGCCCCACTTGGAGAGGTGGCGCACCCTTGAGTGGGCAGCTCATCTCTTGGAGAGGTGGCACCCTCCTAGCTCTTCCATAGCTCACACTTGTCATTCTTTTGGGTTGAGTGAGAGGTGGCAGCCATTACAGCAACACTTGGTTGCCCTCCCCTTACACTTGGTGCGCCCTTCCTCTCCATGTGGTGCGCCCTCCTTCACATGGCCTCCTCACCCTCTTGCTATATATTGGAGATAGCTCTCCTTTTGTAATCAGATCTGGTTATGTAAAGTTATGTTGTTGTAATACACTCTCGGGCTGTTGGAATAAAACTTGAAGACTTTGGAGGTCAATCTTGGTGTCTTGTACCAATGTGTGGATACAATTCTTCTTTGTGGATGTGTTGAGATTATGGTAACCTTCATTTTTTGCAATTACATCTGTTATTACCTTTTTAATAAGATATTAGTGAGCTTGTTTGCATTATTAGATCTTATTTAGCATATTTAATCTATGATTTCATGCCTTTCTTGCTTGAATTGGTGTTTTCTAGATTGAATGTGTAGGAAGTAGATGCATCTACTTTTAATAGTTTCTTGTAAGATTTGTATTAAGTTTACAGAACCTCTAATTTGGAGGAGTGGAAGACTCTAGGCTGAGCTTCTAACACTTTCATTTCCATCTAATTGGAAGGATTCCCTCTTCAAGTGCATCAAAGAGACTCCATAGCCCAAAGTTGGCTTCCGTTTGGCACTCTTTCTCCCTTATCTCAAAATTTTCTTTAAGTCTTTTTGGTTACTAGTTGCTTACTTTGTCTTAGATATATATCAGACTTCAAAATCCTTCTTATCTAAGTTAGTAAGTGAATTTAAAGTTAGATCTAGAGTTCATGTTTTAATTTTATCATCTTAAACTAAATCTAGCTCAAGAAACGTCAATTTTAGCAAGTAATTTACTTCGAAATTTTTAGAGGCTAAAGTTTGAGTTGTTTCAAAGATATTTTAATTCCATATTTGGCAATTAGAGTGCCCTTATATTGTTGTTTTAAAACAGCAGAAAAAGACCCTAAGGAGACAAGCTCTTTAGCTTGCTCTTCTTAATTCATTTTGCTCATTTTACATTAGTTTTACTTAGTCAAATTTGGGGCTTTCCTACTAATAACCAAAGACACTTCCAAAGTGTTTTTGGGCATCTTTTGTCTTTGTTTGCTTGCTGTTTTGTGCAGGTTTGCGAACATATAAGAGGAAGTTTTGTCCATTTTGAGAGGATTTGGACCATCCGGGACCCCCGGGGGCACCCTCTTTCTACAATAAACATTTGTAAAACATTGTAAAGACTTGTGACCTCCCTAATGAATGGTCACAAGTCGCTCCCATAAAGATTTGTGCAAGTTCTTTAATAAAATCAGTGGGGCTAAAAGCTCTCACTCTTCATCTCCCCTGGGGGAACGGTGTTTTTGGTGATTGTCTCAATTTTGCAATTTTAGCTTAGATTCAACTTTCATAACTAAAGATAAGCTAAAGTAATCTTTCAATTCATCACAAAGCACTGCAATCTTCACATAGATTAGATTCAATTTTGGAAAATAATATTTTAATTGCTAGTTAGTTTTCTTTTCAGTTTGCAATTTCAAGTTGGCAAATAAACCATCCCCTCAGCTCCTCGAAAGAGGCCTGGTCAGTGTGGATTAGTAATTAGCATAACATTTCAATTTCAGTTATTTACTTCTTGTTTAAAATAAACAAATTCTCCTCAGCGCTCAGTGCGGTTCCGGACCCTTCCAGTTGCGAGCTAGTCTCGAACTGCTGGAAGTAAGTTTCATGCATGCTGAGTTGGTCAGTGGTTGATAGATTAATTAGGAAAATCTCTAAGTGGTATGATTTGTCTAAGACCTCTACCCTAGGTGGCCTGTGTCAAATCACCTGGCAACTCGCCTTGTTGGATCTGTGGCACACCCGGTCGGCAAGTTTTAGATTGGTGAATGATACATAAGGAGGCCCAAACCATTTTATTAACTCAACATCAATTTATCCTAATAAAACACACGAACTACATTGCCCATGATTCACTTTAAGGCACTAGTCTCATTGTTTACACTCAACAAAGCCACAGGCTTCATTTTACATTTGGGTCATCTATTTGAAGCAAATTTAATGTTACTTGCATCTAACAATTGTATCTCAGTATCCTTTTATGCAAGTATATGCTTATTGTTTATATCGTGGTGAATATTTAGTTTATGTTTTATCAGTTTATGGTTGATTGTTGAAAATAATAAACTCCTAGATTTCATATCTTGTACTTAGCTTATTTCAAAGCCTTAGTATATTTGTTAGGGACTACCCCCCTTGGCATCGCTAGGAGTTGGTCTAGGCGAAGGAGTTGAGGATTAGGTGACAGCACCTTAACTCTCACTTGCACCAAGGACACACCGAGTGGATTGAAGATTTCTTCCACGTCTCCCAGGTGTGTATAAGGCGACAACAGGCACAACAGGGCCGACCTCAATAACTCAAAATATAATTAATAATTACCATATTAATTATCTTTTACATTAATTATCTTTCACTTTATGGTGGAGCCGACCTGTACCCTTTACATCATAATTAGGGTTACAGGTAAGTCTAAATCTTAGACAATATAGCAAGGGATCTCATACACCCACTAGTGCTCAGCCACTAGGGGCACGTCCACCTGTGCTCAGCCACAGGGACGTCCAAGTCAACAGATCTCTATCTCACTGTGTCTCACAGGATACACACTCACTAGTGCTCTGCCACTAGGATCACGTCCACACGTGCTCAGCCACAGGAACATCCTACTCAACAAATATCTATCTCACTGAGTCTCAGAGAAGAATCATCTGGAGTATCACATCATCTCAACTCTCTGCACAGAGGAGAACAACAAACACATCACATGGGCTCCTTCACCCCTCACGGGGTACACATCGTTTCATCTCAAACGATACACCCATCTCATGGGCATCTTCCCTTCTCAGGGGCACACAGCATTTCATCTCCGTCTCAGAGAGAACGACACACCCAGCTCATGGGCATCTTCCCTTCTCAGGGGCACACAGCATTTCATCTCCGTCTCAGAAAGAACGACACACCCAGCTCATGGGCATCTTCCCTACACAGGGGCACACAGCGTTCCATCTCCGTCTCAGAGAGGAACTACACACCCATCTCATGGGCACACCCAACTCATGGGCTCTCTCTCAGGCCGACTCACTCAGTCTGTGTCCTGGAGGATGTCTCACGCAACTGTAATCATCAACAATCAATGCGCAAAGTACACGGGAGGAGATCCAGACCCTATAGGATCGGTTCACAGAGATTTCAGCAGGCATTGGGAGTGGTGGACTTCCAGTTTGGTGGTGGGATCCTCGCACTCATCGGAGTGATAAACTATTTCAAATGATGAGGATGTTGTGAGAGGAGTTGTTGAGCTTTGCTCTATATGGTGAGGTAGATTTTCCCTCACGATACCCAGGATCAAGTCTATCTGTGGGTTGGTAGACTTTGACTTCACTGAGATGCATGGGCGAGATATTATCCAGGTTAGTGAGTTCAATCGTTTCGGGGATATCAGCTTGGGGGTCCAGGGGAGGAGAGCGCAGTCTGAGCATGGTGACCAAACAATTATGACCAGAGGGGTGCAGCGTTAGCATGATGATTCCTCGCAGAGGTTAGCTTGGGACCCTGGGACTGCAGAGTTTGACAGCTCGACATCCAATACAAATGAGATGGTCAGTTTTCGCTTTCTGAATTTTACTCTTGAGATGCTTAGGATTGGATGTGTGGAGGAGTGATCTTCTAAGGAGCTGACCGAGTTTGTGCAGCTTATGATTGTCTGGTTTATCAAAGGCAATCAGGGGGGTTTTTGTGTTAGCACCATGCATATTAGTGTTATGAGCAGAGAGTGTTTCACATCATCCAGGCAAATCCGAGAGAGGTTTGCATGGAGGGGCTTTGTGGATGATGTTTTGGGAGATATGGGGAAGTGTACAAATTGCCAGCAGAGCAGGTCGGGGCACACTCATCTGGCAGGATTGTTGCATTCCTTGGCCATTTCCGGGCGAGAGTGGGAAAACATGTTGATAGATTGCATCAAGGGTATATTGAGGGCACAGTGGGCAGATATTGGGTGTGCAGCATTTGTCCAGTTAGGGGAGTTCACACAACTCTCAGCAATCTCTTCGGAGCATGCGGCAACATAGATGACAGAACCATCCAGTGGAAAGATGTTTAGAGTCTGTAATCAACACGAAGTTATTGGCAGTGATCGGGACAGACTTCCTTTTATGATATTCGAGATAGAGTATAGCAGTGGATTTGCAGGCTGTGACTTCACTTGGAGGCTTATGCAGACTACTATTCATGGTAGTAGATCCATCCCTTACAAGTATTTCGGCTTGGAGTTCCATGAGAGGAGGATACCAATGGGGCACAACGATCGAACGGTTATGATTATAGTGGCGCGACGCCAGCATGATGGTTCCTTTCTAAGATTAGCTTGGGACCCTGGGATCTCGATATTAGTCATTTTAGCAGCTGACACAGAGACAGGAGCCAGGCTTTTCTTTCATGAGATTGGATCCCTAGTAGAGCAGTGCTTTGAGGTGTTGATCAAGAGTTTCTCTACTTATCGACAGTATTCAAGAGGTTTCTTATGTCAGTACCTTTCCGGACCATGCGTCCAGGGGAAGATGCTTCACATTTCCCCGGGTAGTTTGGGACCCCAGTATCATTTTCAATTTCAGTCTGGTTTAGTCGACGGGGCAACGAGTTATGATGGTATTGCTCGAGGACAAGCAATCTTTGGGAAGGGAGGACTGTGATGTCCTCATTTTTGGATTTCACTACTTTGCAGTTGGAGGTGATTTTCAGAGTTTATGCCAGCCTGACCAGAGGGTTAAATGGAGGTTAACAGTGAACTTGGAGGGTTTGAGGAAATTATATGAGGACCATCCTAGCCCATTTACCATATTTCATCATCAGGATCATTTCCGCACAGTTCGTTCTTAGTTTTGTGGCATTCCAACTATTCTTGTAATTTGGGTTATTCTTGAGCGTAATTTAATTAAAAACACTAATGGTATTATTCGGATCACATTATCTGAGGAAATACCTTGGTGTAATAGCTCATTGGAATCGAGACGAAAAGATCTAAAGGTTGGGATGATGAGAAAGGGGCTTCCGACATCCGGAAATGTCTTAAAGCCAATTAATCACTTTTCAACATTAAAAATGGAATTAATTAATTGATTATTTAATGTCATCGCAGCGAGAAATTAATCTTTTTAAACAAGGTGACATTGGGTAATTGGGAAAAATGTGCCTAAGTGACTATTGAATTAATAAAGTCACTTTAACTTATTAAAAAGGTAAAAAGGTCAAAAAAGAGTCAACGAGAGAATAAAAGGAGAATGAGGGGCACCCTCTCTCATTATGCATATTGTATTTTTCTATAACGAAATTGAGAGAGCTCTTGTGGCTTTGGTTCTTGGGACGAGAACCCTAAAGAGTTTGGAAAAACGGTTTTGGTGGTGAGACCATCCACCCTAATTGGTCGAAGGGAGGAGATCATCGAGATTTCTTCATTGTGCTCATTTGTGACAGAATTCATCTTCATGTAGCTGAGATTTATTTTCAGTGGCTGAGTTCTTTTCATTGCAGCTAAGTTATTTTGTTGGCGGTGGAGTTTTGTGATGTGTGAGTCGAATCCCTCTTGAAGAGGCCGATTTTGGGCTGTATTTCTAAGTGTGTAGGCCGAGCTAATCTATGTGGGGGCGAGTTTCTCTAACCTGGGGGTTTTATTGGCAGCTGGGCGCATTTCTTGGTGTGAGGCAGAGTTGCTACTTTGTGGGTTGAGTTCATTTGCTGGCTGGGGGTCGAACTTCACCATTGGGGGCCGAGTTGGACAGTAAGGGGGTCGTTTCTCTATTGCTGGAGGTCATGAGGCTTGTGGAGGCCATCCTGTACCTGCTGGCAGCATGGGAAGGCACATTCCAGAGTTCCCGTAACCTACAGCACCTCATCTCTCATTGCTGTTACAGATTTACATCACTGTTGTAAAGAGGTCAGCATATTAAATAAAATATCAGTTGTATTATATATCATTTTCGGGATTAACTGCGTAGAGTAAGTCATTAATGTATGACCCATATCCATGAGTATTAGTCACAACTGACCAATAATTCTCATGATTTGAATAGTCCACTTAGCACTCATCGCATCGGGTGATGCTCACAGGAGTGAAGAACTGGAATTGAAACCAACGAAATGAATCACATAGCATCAATCATCACTTCCGGGGCTTGCACCCAGTAACCAAGACTTCCCAGGTGGTCACCCATCCCAAGACGCCTCTGGCTCAAGCACGCTTAACTGTGGAGTTTTCCCCACAATATGTGCCATTTGTGTTGTGGTAAATTGTATTGAATTTTGCTGTAGGAGCTATTTACCATATTCATTTCCCTTTTTGCAAATATATGTATGTAAACTCATTTGCCATCAAAGACACAGTAAAACACAAACAGCAGTGAATCTAAACACATATCAGCAGTATTAAAGGATCTCTGTGCGCCGGGTAGTGTGGTAAAGTGCTTGCCAACATTCCCCACACGGTCATAACTTACAGTAGTAGTAAGGAAGGAGTTACAGTGGGTTTCTAATGTGTCATTCAAACTGTTTGATAAAACAAATTGAACCAGAGAAACTCTAAACCTTACAGTAGTCTTTAATAAATTATATCAGCAATCCTAAGCAGGATATTACAATGAGATTCTTTTGAGTCTAGCAAACCTCCTCTTTGATGTTGGTTTCCCCATTTAGGTTTCCAGAGGAAATCCTCTATGTTCTATGGTGTGCGATTGCTTGAGTTTCTTGTTTCAATTATTTGTTTAGATTCACAGTACTATCTGAAGATAGCAATAGCACAGCGATAAGACAATTACACAGCAGTAATTGACAGAAACAGAACATGACAAGGTTAAATAAAATAGCAGACTAAGAACAATTAATTTTCCGCATTTAAAAAAAAATAATAGCATCTATACAAGTGAATCGACTTGGCCACAGGCTGAATGAATACAGATCATTTTTTCTTTGATTGCACTCAAGATTAGGACTCAGGAGTCCTTTTGAAGACTATCATGCTTCTTAAAATTCTAATTTTGTTTCCCTTTGGATGTACCAACCTGTTGTTTGGAGTCTATCACACCCAGATATATTAATTTTCATGATGGTTCTATGTTCTATGGTGTGCGATTGCATGAGTTTCTTGTTTCAATTCTTTGTTTAGATGCACAGTACTATTTGAAGATAGCAATAGCACAGCAATAAGACAATTACACAGCAGTAATTGACAGAAACAGAACATGGCAAGGTTAAATAAACCAGCAGACTAAGAACAATTAATTTCCGCATTTAAAAAAAAATAATAACATCTATACAAGTGAATTGACTTGGCCATAGGTTGAATGAATACAGATCATTTTTTCTTTGATTGCACTCAAGATTAGGAGTTCTTTTGAGGACTATTATGCTTCTTAAAATTCTAATTTTGTTTCCCTTTGGCTGTACCAACCTGTTGTTTCGAGTCTATCACACCCAGATATATTAATTTTCCTTGATCTTCAAGCAAGGCATCACTGACGGTATTAAAATCCTTAGGGGCAGTAGTACCAAACAAATCTTTCATAGTGTGATAGTTGGAATCAAAAACTTGATAAGGAGAAAGCAAATTATTGAGAACGATCTAAAATAGTTGGCTAGACCTTTTCTTTAAGTCAGGACCACATTCCTCTAATTGCAATTGTACTTCCTTGTTTTGACCTAGATAGAATTCAATTCTATCAAATTCATGTGGTTCCAATCACATTAGGTGTTGCTCAAAAAGAGTAACATAAGCCTCATTGTTTATGGAAAATAGATTATGAAGAGAGTTCCATGCATTTATAGGTGATGTCTGATTCTGGGTATGAAACTTAATATTTTTTGATACATATCTGCCTCTGATTCCTAGAGCCTCTTTTCCTTTAAGCCATTTTTCTTTTAAATTTTTGTCTTTGGGTTATTTTTCTTGTCCATTTGTAAGTCACCACAAGTCCTGACTGCAAAGCATACCAATCATTTCTTGTTTCCACCTATTGTATTTTTCACTTGTAAGCATATATTATGGGTTAATGGAATCCATGTTAAATTTGGCAGCATCGACAGTCATTCTCCAATGAGAGGCCATATGGGCACCCTGAGGCTAGCCAGGGAGATTTGGAGAATCAACCAGTCTTGTGAAGTATTGACAAAAGGCAAGGGGAACGTACAACCTCTGTGAGTCAAACCAAAAGTCAGGACGAACGAGATGCTATATGATCTTGTGAGTCAAGCCAAAGCAAAGGTACAAGCCTTGTAAGTCTAAGACAAAAGTCAGGGCAAAAGTCAGGGGTAATGTACAACCTCTGTGAGCCTAGTCAAGCCTTGTGAGCATAGACAGTCTAGTGCAAAAGTCAGGGGGAACGTACAACCTTTGTGAGCATAGACAATCTAGTGCAAAAGTCAGAGGGAACGTACAACCTCTGTGAGCATAGACAGACTAGTGCAAAAGTCAGGGAGAACGTACAACCTCTATGAGCCTAGTCAAGCCTTGTGAGCCATGAGCAAAAGTCAAGGCATCTAGCAAAAGTTAGGTTGAACATAAAACTCCTATGAGCTAGAAACAAACAATCTTCCTGATATTGCAAATGATGTAAATGTATTGATCTAGTGTGTTGGCACGTGTAACACCATCCACCATGAAGAAATTTGAATTGTCGTGTAAAGAGTCTAGTTGTAAAAGTCAAATTTGCATGTCTAGGTCAAAGTCAAAGTTGTCAAGTTTTTGTTGAATGTCGCATGTTACATGTTGCATGCATGCATGCATGTCATGTGCATGCTGAGTAGTTTGCATGCATTTCCAGTCAAGGTCAAGTCCTAACTGAAGTGTTAAAGCTCAGTTCTAAATCTGGTTGCTGAGTAATGCTCAGTTGTAAACACATGCATTCACTTAGGCTATTTCGAGCCATCTCCTCTCTACCTCTCCACTCCTATTTAAGCAAGAGGTTGACCCTCTCTTCTACACAATTGTTATGCAGTGTATGAGTGAGGAAGAAGAGTGATATATCAGTCCATAACAGAGTGGTAACAAGGCACATATATCAGTCCATAACAGAGTGGAATAACAGTCCATAACAGAGTGCGTATCAGTCCATAGAAGGCAGCAATAACAGTGCATAAGAGGCAGCCATATCAGTCCAATAACAGGCTGCTATAACAGTCAATAAAGGCAGTCATATCAGTCCAATAACAGGCTGCTATAACAGTCCAATAACAGGCTGTTATAACAGTCAATAAAGGCTGCCATATCAGTCCAATAACAGGCAACTATAACAGTCAATAAAGGCTGCCATATCAGTCCAATAACAGGCAGCTATAACAGTCAAATAAAGGGCAGCATATCAGTCCAAGAAAGTAGCAAGGTACACCTTCAAGGCTAGCCAATGACAGAGTTTATAACAGCGAGGTTTCTCAGTAGTCTACAGTCAGGTTAGAGCCATTGGCAAGCTCTTTAAGAGCAGAGTATTCATGGTGGATATTTTGTAAGTGATCATATTTTATTAATGCAATAAAAGGAGATTGTTTGCTGGGGTTTCCCCAGGGTACATGTGGTGTGATCTTACATGCTGGTAAATTCTTATGATTATTGTTGTTCTGGTTTATGAATGATGTTAAACTAAGAGCGTAAGATCAAAAAGACACACAGCCAAGTGAGTGCATGCAGTGTGAAGGTCTGAAAGAAATGAAAATGTCCTCCTTTGGTGAAAATAAATCCCTCCTCAAGGAATTCCAAAATTCCTAAGATGTGTACAAAAGGTACTTCAAAACTTTTAAATAAAGAGTTTATATTCCCTTTCAAGAAAAAGAAAGTCAAGAGGATTTGAACCTAAGTTGTCAACCCTGATACCAAGTCCAGAGACCTAGGGAAATGTGGTTGTCAGTACAAAATGCGTACTGTATGTGTCAAAAACATTTCTAGGCTGTACCTCCATATGAAAGCATGTTTCAGCCTGTACAGGCAGATTTCAATGTGTTAGTTGATTGTTTCGGAAGCGAAGTTTTGGATTTTGCGTAATGTGATCAGTGATCATTTCCAAGTTTCCTTCTAAAGTGCCATTTATGTGTATCATTCCTATTTTCTTGCAAGATAATGTGTTTTCTCTTTAAAACTATATATAGTTTTAAAGTAAACACATTATCTTGCAATATAAAAGAAAACTCTTCTTTTAAAACAATATATAGTTTTAGAAAAAACACATTATATTGCAAGATATATAGTTTATAAGAAAACACATTATCTTGGAAGAAAATACATTATCAGATCATCCATATCAATCTAGTTCCATGTGAGCTCTCTACTCTTGCAACTCTCATTTCAAGAATCCCTTTGTTTCTCCAAAATCTCAAAGGTAAGAGGTAGCAAACAGCCTAGTCTCAGTGACAACACCTCATCATCAAACCTTACCCCAAGATCACCCAAATGGATAGGATTGAAGGCAAAGTGGAGAACATCTAGAACCAAGTTAGAGCCCAGTTCGCCCAAATAGAGTTACATCGCAATGAGGTGAAAGAGTACCATATGGAAACTAAGGCTGAAATTCAGAGCCTCAAGGCTGCTATGATGAGGTCAAGGACTCCAATCAAGGAGCAAAAGCTAGAACCGAAGAAGCAATGAAGGTTAAAAGGTTAAACTCCCTACGATTGTTTCTTTGTGCTCTATTTAAACTTGAAATTCATATCATGGTCAAATTGATATGTATCTGAGTTCAACAATAAGAATACATTTAGGACATAGTGTTGAAATTAGTGCAGCTGCAAGAGCCATTCTCCGGAGGATGGCATAAGACCCTAGCTGAGATCTAGGGCCCCTAGTACACTCCTGGGGTTCTTGGTTTGGGACCAAGTAGTTTGAGCCATGGCAAAAGACCCTAGTGAGGGCCCCTAGTGTATTGTTCTTGGTCAAGGACCAAACAGTAAGTCCCTAGATGTGTTCTAGGGCCCTTGGATGTGTTCCAGGGAATCCTTGCTCGGTGCTTGGATTGATCCTTGGATGTGTTCCTTGGTGGTTGATGATGTAAGTCCCTAGATGTGTTCTAGGGCCCTGGATGTGTTCCAAGGAATCCTTGCTTAAACGCTTGGGTTGATCCTTGGTGGATCAAAGACCCTAGATGTGTTCTAGGGCCCCATATGTGTTTTAGGGTATCTTGGTCTTGGACCAAGTAGTTCTTGGTTGTGTGCCAAGATGTGATGATGTGTGATCTTCTTCTTCTCTCCCATGGTCCATGAGACCTAGGAGCAGCTAGAAGATGGACATGACCACATCACTTGTTTCTCCTCTTATACAGGGATGATAAAAGCTTATAAGTTATCATGAGACATATGTGGACAGTTTGTCTTTTGAAGAAGACCCCTTTGACTTTGTCTTGCAGCCTCCCCTTGCTTGATTCTCTTTCTCCATCTTGCTTGATGTTGTGTTGGTCTTCTATAAGTCACTTTGACTTATTTGACTTTGTGATTAATATTTTAAGTAATTAAAATATTAATTTTTATTTATTTTATTTTTTAGGTTTTAATTAAACCTAATTTCTAACCCTTCCCRAAACTATAAATAAAGACCTACCCCGCTCTCATAATTACATACACTTGCTCTCCTCTTCTAGTTTGATTTTTCTGCGGCTATCTCAGCTTGGCTCTTGTGTTTGGGGTACGGCCTCCTTGGAGGATTAACTTCTTATGATTTAAGGTGTGGCCTCTTAGGCCCTTTCTCCTTGCTGGCTGGGATCTTCTTTTATGGTGTATTGTCTTCCTTTTGTTGGGTGTTGGTGCCACGGACCTCCCTCCTGCTATGATACAAGTGTCGCAGACTCTCCCTTATTGTGTTAAGGTGAGCGGACCCTTCCCTTGGTTGTTGAGGGTGTCGCGGCCTCCTCTAGGCCCTCCTTCTTGTTGTCGTTGTGTGCTTTAAGGGTGTTGTTGCCTCCTGGCAGCCCTTTGGCTCCTCCTCTTGTGATTGGCGGGGCTATCTCTTGTTGTCCCTGATGTTGCTGCCTTCTACTGTTGTTTACCAGTTTCTGCATTGAGGGTTTTGCACTACAGTTTATCTTGGACAATTTTGGTTGAGCCTTCTTGTGGTCTTTGGGGTTTCCTGTATCATCCCTTTCTCTTATTGATTATCATTGAGTTCTTCTTGGTAAACTGTCCACTTAAAGATCATGATGAGATCAAACCCTTCAGGGTTTAATATTGGCCTTCATAGCTTGTCTGAGCATAAGAAAGAGGACCGCCATACATCAAGTACCTCTATCATTTGTTTTGCTAAGGTAAAGTTCAGATATGGTTGTACTTTTGTTTATTTATGTTCATGACCATGTTGAATTATATAGCTTTGGAAGCTATTTTCCCTATTGTAACTAACCATGTAAATAAAGTTTTGATATAGTGTTAACTTTATGTCAAGCATCAAACACATGACAAGTGTCAACCTTATGCCAAGACAACCATATGCCATGTGTCAACCTCATAGCGCCTCTAAGAGGGCTACTTAGGGAGGTTACAGTGGCTAGCTTAGAGAGGCTGCTTAGGATGGTTGGAGTGGCCAGCTTAGGGGGGTTGTTTAGGGTGGTGGTATGACAGTTGTATAACAGTTGGCATACAATCCTAATACAGCAATTTAGGGCAGCCTCTAGAAGAAACAAAGGAAGTGACCTTTGGGAGCATTAGGAAGTGGCTCTTGCGAACTTTAGGAGGTGGCTCTTGGGAACTTTAGGAGGTGGCTCTTGGCAGCCAAAGGAGGGCAGGTATGACAGTTGTTATACAGTTGTCATACATTCTTAGGGGGTTGCTTAGGGCAGCCAAACCAACCTATAAAAAGGGGTGTTCACTTACCATTTACATACCTTTGTTTTGCTGGAGTCTTCTGTTGAGGCAAGGCATCTATTTGCTGAAGTATTTTTTGCTGGTATATGACCGATATCTACTGGAATTTTCTATTGGTATATGGCTTCTAGTTGTTGGAGTCTTCTGCTAGTATATGGCAGCTAGTTGTTGAAGTATACTGCTGATACAAGCACTCTATTCTTGTTGAAGTCTTATGTTGTTCCTTGCTGATATAAGGCTGCTACAAATACTATGTTAAAGCTGCCATAACTCTGCTACAGCAAAAAGGAAAGGTAGTTATCTTTTGGTGAGTTTGTCAAGCTGTTACTATAAATGTTAGTTTAGTTATTTGTGAAGTTTGTAAGTGCTGAAACAGAGGTATTGTTTCAGCCCTCTGAGTCCTAGCTAGTTACTCTAAAGTCTTGTACTGGTATTGTACTTTGTTGAAGAATCTAAAGAGAAGTTTTGGCTGGGTTTTCTACCTCAAGAAGGTTTCCCAGGGTATACTTGTGTTCTCTCTGTGATTGTCTCACTTTCAGTGATCCTGATATATGCAAGATGTATTGGTATGTTGATTGTATGCTGTAAATTTTTAAATTTACCTACATGCATCAGTTTTTTAGCATGGTATCAGAGCTTCCCTGAAAGAAGCCATTTCTACAAAGAGTTATTAGATTTGTGAAGGAGACTATAGTATTTCAGTTTTTTAAGGAAGTCAAAAACAAGGACAAGATGATGTCAAGCACAAAGCTTGATGAGAAACTTGAGGGACCTGATAACTTCAAAGCATGGAAGTACAGAATATCCCTTGTTCTGGAAGAAAATGACTTATCAGATTATGTTATGGAAGAGGTTGCGGAACCTGAGGAAGAAGAAGCTAAAGGTAAGTACAGGAAGAATTTGATAAGGGCAAAGAGAATAATTGCAGATTCTATAAAAGACCATCTTATTCCTCATATATCATCCTTGAAGACTCCCAAAGACATGTTTGATGCTCTATCTCGTCTATATGAAGGAAGGAACATAAACAGGAAGATGGCTTTGAGGACTCAACTCAAAAATGTAAAGATGCAAAAGTCTAAATCTATTCATGCCTTCTTTACAAGAATTTCTCAAATTAATGCACAAATTATAGCTATCGGTGACTCAATTGAAGAAGTTGAGTTAGTAATGACTACTTTGAATGGACTTTCGAAGTCATGGGCCTCTTTCATAAGAGGAATCTGTTCAAGGAGTAAGTTAACAAAGTTTAGCAGGYTGTGGGAAGATTGTGTCGAAGAAGAAGCAAGACTGGAAGCAAGAGAAGAAAAGCTAAGTGATGATGAAGATCAAGCTCTTGCAGCCCATTTCAGGAAAGGAAAGAAAAAGAAGGAAAATCATCCTCCACAAAAGAAGTTTCAGAAATTTGAGAAAGGTAAGAGAGACTATTCTATACTCAAATGTTTTTGTTGTGAAAAGTTGGGACATCTTGCCAAAGATTGTCCTCTCATAAAAGAAGTCAAAGAAAGGAGGAAAAACAAAAGACATCATGCTCATATTGTTGAAGATGATGAACATGTTTTCAAGAGAGAAAGAAAAGAAGATTCAGATGAAGAGTATGTTTTGGAGGCAGCTCTTACTAATTCAATAAATTATGATGATGAAACATGGCTTGTGGATAGTGGTGCCTCCAGGCACATGACTGGTTTTAAAGACTCTCTTTCAAATCTGACTAAGAAAGATTCTTCTCATCAAGTGAGACTGGGTGATAACTCTTCGTATCATATTAAGGGCATAAGGAATGTTTTTTACAGCTTAGATTCAGGAAAACATTTGAAAATGGAGAATGTTTTATATGTACCTGGTCTGCAAAAGAACCTCCTATCTATTTCATGATTGGAAGAGAAAGGATTCCGAGTAGCTTTTGTCGATGGCCAAGTTCTTATGTGGCCGAGAGGAAAGAATATTGATGATGCTATTATAATTGGTATACAAGAAGATGGGTTATACAAGTTTAAAGGAAAGGTAGATCAAGCCTTAGTACACAGTACTAGAAACCCATGTGAACTGTGGCATAGAAGGTTCGCTCATATTCATTGTAAAGCCTTGACAATTGTCAGCAAGATGGTGAAAGGCCTTCCAGAAATTCAAGTGTTCCATGATGGTGTGTGCAAAGGATGTGCACAAGGAAAGAACGTGAAAAATCCTTTTCCAAGCAGTGACAGTAAAGCAAAAGGAGTTCTAGATCTAATTCATTCAGATGTGTGTGGACCTATGTCAGCCACTTCACTCAACGGGTATGTTTACTATGTTTCTTTTATTGATGACTTTTCTCGCAAAACTTGAATTTATTTCTTAAAGAATAAAGATGAAGTCTTTAGTAAGTTTAAGGAATTTAAAGCTCTTGTTGAAAATCTTTCCGAGAGAAAAATAAAGGTTTTAAGATCTAATAACGGAGAAGATTCCACATCTGGTGAATTCAAGGAATTTTGTAGAAAAGTTGGGATTAAGAGGGAGCTTTCTACTCCATACAATCCTCAGCAAAATGGTGTTGCAGAAAGAAAGAACCGATCAGTTATGGAAGCATTTAAAGCCATGATTCATGATTAGGACTTATCAATGTATCTTTGGGCAGAAGCAACAAGGACTGCTATATATGTACAGAACAGAAATCCTCATAAAGTTCTTGAAAATAAAACTCCAGAAGAAGTATTTTCTGGAAAAGTTCCAGAGGTTAGTCACCTAAGGATATTTGGTTGTCCAGTGTATATTCATATTCCCAAGGACAAAAGGACAAAGTTGGATCCTTCAGGTAAGAAGGGTATATTTGTCGGATACAACGAAACATCAAAGGCATATAGAGTATATGTCCCTGGATACAAAAAGATTGAGATCAACAGAGATTTGATGAAGATGCAACTTTCTGCAAATCAAAAAGAAATCATGTAGATGAGGTGTTAAGGTTTAAGCTATTATTAGGTTTCTTTCAATTTGCTAGATAACCATAGCATAGATAGGATCATTGAGAAATACACAATCACAAGAGACACATCATTTATCCTGGGAAACTCTCATGGGGGAGAAAACCCAGCAAAAACTTCCTTAATATAGATAGCCAATACAATGCCAAGAGATAACTCAAACAATACANAAAGTCCTCTCCCAAGAATGCGCCTCTCTCTCTCTTCCTTCTTCTCCAACTGCAGCTCCAAACTTGTGCTCTTTATGAACAAGTGAGTGAGTGAACAAATGAGGCGTTGGCCTCTCTTATTTATACAATCTGGCAGGTGTTGAACTGAGGTGTCTTTTCACTAGCAGGGCCAACTTCTCATTCTGGGTGGTTATAACCACTTTAATATATTCTTGGGCCGACTTCTCATTTAGCCTATTACAATTAGGGTTTGACCAATCCACAAAAGGGGATTTGGTCATTTACAATACTCGACATGATCAATCTACAAAAGGGATTGATCTAATGAATAATACATCAATAATAAATAGAATACTCTTTGCAGTTACAATATTTCAACTCTCCCCCTTAACAAGAAGGGTATTCTACAATAGCATTAGGCGAGAGAGAGGGAAGCATCATCAACAGCGTCTTGGAACACTGACTGGCATATCTATAAATCATCGGAAGTTTTTCTCATCATCATCGTTCTCAGCATGGAGCTGGAGTAGCATCATTATCCTCATCAACATGAGGCTGAAGTAACATCATCATCTTCTTTAGCATGAGACTAAAGGAATATCATCAACATCTTTAGCATGAGGCTAAAGTAACAGCATCATCTTCTTTAGCATGAGGCTAAAGTAACATCATCAACATCTTTAGCATGAGGCTAAAGTAACATCATCATCTTCTTTAGCATAAGGCTAAAGTAATATCATCAACATCTTTAGCGTGAGGCTAAAGTAACATCATCATCTTCTTTAGCATGAGGCTAAAGTAATATCATCAACATCTTTAGCATGAGGCTAAAGTAACATCATCATCTGCTTTAGCATGAGGCTAAAGTAATATCATCAACATCTTTAGCATGAGGCTAAAGTAACGTCATCATCTTCAGCATTAAAGCTGAAATAACATCATCATCATCATCTTCAGCAAGAAGTTGAAATGGCCTCATCAACATCTGCATCAACATGGATTAGTATAACACTAATACATCATCATCATCAATAACAGCAACAACACAGCACAAACGTTGGAGCATCAGCACTGGGCTGAGAGTCTTCAACACGAGGCTAGCATCACAGCACGAAGCTGGCAACACATCATCACAGCACGAGGTTGGCACATCATCACAGCACGAGACTGGCACATCATCAGCATGAAGCTGACATCACAGCATTTAAGCTGGCACATCAACATTTTGTGGTACTCTGACAGTCCCTAAGGAGCTTCCCAAGAATCATAAGATTCCCTAGGATATAAAATCCTAATGGAGCTACCACGTGGTACTCTGACAAACCATCCTTACCGGACCTTCGAAATCTGCCCAAGAATCATAAGATTCCCTAGGATTATAAAAATCCTAACGGAGCTACTACTACTAATCAAAATACCATAGTATCGTTAGCACTACGCCCCCTTTCGAGGGAGGTCATTTCGGACTATACCAAGCTTGTCTCGAAAGTGCTCAAACTTTCCACGAGACAGAGGATTGGTTAACACATCTGCAACCTATTCATCTGTTTCAACATATTGGAGTTTTATAACTCCTCTTTGCTTCATATCATGGGTGAAGTGATACTGAATCTCTATGTGCTTCGACTCATCATGGAACACATGGTTCTCCATCATTTTATACAACTTGGTTATCACATAGAATCGTGGTGGCTTCCATCTCCAGATCAAATATTTCGGTCACCAACATCTGAAGCCATATGGCTTCACAACTGGCGGAACATGCAACAATGTATTCCGCTTCTGTCGTGCTCGAAGCAATGTTGAATTGCTTCCTACTCTGCCATGAGATCATGGCTGACCTCAGACTGAAACAACATCCTGAAGTGCTCTTTCTATCAAAGGCACTTCCAGCTCAATATGAATCCGTGTAACCACTTAATCTGAAGTCATGATCTCTAGTATAATAGAGACCAAAGTCCAACATACCCTTAAGGTATCTCATCATATGTTTTGCAGCAACAATGTGAACACGTCTAGGTTCTACCATATACTGACTCAAGGCAAAACATGTATCTAGCCTGGTATTCGTCGGATACATCACTGAACCAATAATCTGTTTGTTCAAGGTAGCATCAACCAATTCTGACGAGGTATCTACCAGGAGCTTCAACTTCATTTCCATGGGTGTGTTCATGGATTTACATTTCAACATGTCAAACCTCTTCATTTTAACTACATACTTCCCTTGGTTAAGGAAGATCTTCTTTGTGCTCTGCCAAAGTTCAAGACCTAAGAGATAATGCATTTAGATCTTCCGTCAAACTCTATAGCGAGCTTCCTCTGCAATCTGTGATGAGCTTTTGTCAAGAATACATCACCTACATATAGTAGTAACATCATTGGTTGATCATTCATAACCTTGAGGTAAAGGTTAGAATCATCTTTACTCTTGGTAAAGCCCAAGCTCGTTAGGAAACTGTCAGTTCTGCCATACCAAGCTCTAGGAGCTTGCTTCATCTTGCAGACATGAGTCTCTCTATCTTCAACTTCAAAT
The DNA here is from genome assembly GCA_009831015.1 of Picea engelmannii. Lineage (NCBI taxonomy): Eukaryota > Viridiplantae > Streptophyta > Pinopsida > Pinales > Pinaceae > Picea > Picea engelmannii. The sequence continues at coordinate 1,012,611 of ML776774.1, forward strand.
TAAATTTTCACATCACTTTGTACCAACCTAGTACACTTGCTCAGTTGCAACTTAATATGCACAATCATGTGCTAGCTCAATGTGTTTTCTACAATGCACAATCTGTTTCACTGCCTGAGATTATGTCCTCTCCTCTTTCTGCAACTGTTCCTTCTGGAACTGGGAATCTGCACCTACAGCTGCTCTAAAGTTGAGAATGGTTGCTCCATTCTCACTGTGACTGTTGAAATCTGTGAGTAACTCCTCTTATTCTATCACGGCAACAGCTTCATCTGAAACTAAGAGTGGCTCAATAACTTATACTGAAGGTAGCTCTTCTTCTTTCATGGAGGTAACTCTATCTTTTATTGTAGTCATGTCTCCATGACCCAACTAATCTACTGCACCAACTGCCACTCAATTTTAAATATGGGGATTGCTCCCCCTGCATCTCATACTATATATGAATCATGGTTGTACTAGTTGTCTTCATAACTACTGCAACTATTTCTCCAATTACTGGAGTAAGTGTCTCGTCATAGTCTTCTCCCTCTTGCTGGGAGAATCCTCTAGACACACATCAAGCTTTGTACATCTGCAACATGTTTGATCTATATAGATCAATATTGGATGTCAATACTGACTTCTCTTCTAGTCTCACGGAAGAATCCATATCCTAGTCTCTCTGACTGACTTCCTTCTTTGTCACTGAAACAAGGGAATCTTCCAGGAGATTTCATATCTTCTAGGAGTCTCTCAAGTTACGATCTAGTCTTCTCATGGCATCTGTCTCCCAATCCTGGAAGTTGTCTCTCCATCTGATCCTTTCTGAGATCATGCTTATCCTTGATTTCTCCAGAGTCTACAAGGACTTCATCATCTCTTATAGGGTATATTTGGTGTTGAATACCAAGTCTAAATATGAAAGACTGAGTCAAGCTTCAAACGAGTTCTACTTCCCGTCAAGGTGGCTTCATTAACCTTTGAACAATTCTGCTATGAGTTCTTGTTCTAATGTTCAGTCATCTTTGGAGTCTTTTGCTCCTTACAATCAATCTTCATATGAGATACTCTGAATCTCAAAAGATAGTTGCTTCTTCATCTTCTTTGGTACATGAATGTATATGGTCATGCACATAGTCTGCTTCATATCTCATCTAATATGTTGCCTTCTGCAACCTTCACTATAGCTTCCTCAAGGTTATCACCTGTGACCTGAACAAGGTCAACAAAACAGCAAGCAAGAATAATACTCTTTTGATAATAGTAGATAAAACAAAAACACGAATAATCATCACAGTAGCTCCTTTAGAGCTATCACTTGTGACCTATCTGAAGCAAGGATCAAAAGTAAGAAATACAATACGAAATGAGGTCAACACTCTTCTAGTGTTGTGATCAAACATTCCTCCATGGTAACCTGGAATCAACACAAGAAGTTTCTCCTAGAGAAGATGTAAGTTGTATCTGTTACATTAAGCATTTATCTCAATATGCCCACATGCTACCAAGTATAATACTCTTCAAAAACTGCTACCTCAACTATAGTGTTTTCTTGACACTTGCACGTTTTGAATCTTATCAACTTAATCAATCAAACCTGAAACCTGGAGTTTTGTTGTCAAGAATGAGTGTGTTGTTTTTCTTCCAAGTCTCCTTCACTCAAGATGACAAGTGCTTTCTTCAACCTATCTTTTGTACTAGGACAATATGCTATCTTGACAAAAGGTTGGGTTAGAGAATAAACTCTATGATCTCAACTTTAATCCATTTAATACTTTGACTTTGATTTTGACCAAAGGTTAGTATGATGGTCATAGCCTCAACATGCAACCTAGATCAAAATAATGTCATATCAAATAGATGCATATCAGAATAATCAAACCTGGGTTGCATTATTCCTCTAAATCTGTTGGATCTTGAGATCCTTCTGGATCTATGGCAAGAGATCCCTTCTCCTGCAAATACCCTTTAAATCTTAACAATTTAAACATATGTGAGTACATACCTCTGATAGCATTTGCAGGTAGTGGCACCATCTGGTAGTAGCAGTAATAATTACCAACTCTTAAAAACTTCAAGGGTGACTGCAACTGGTACTATGGTCGATAGTTCAACTAATACTGCAACTGCAACTGCAATTGATACTGCAACTTAAGGTTTTATGAAGAAACCCTAATTTTTCAAACTTCAAATTTTGAAATTCTGATTCAAGGGATAGATGCGCTGAGCTGAGGCGAGTAAGCTGGTGCAGTCAGATTTTTGAAAATCCAAATTTTACCCCCTCAAACTTGACCAGCAGATTTCTGGACTGGTGCTTTTGGTTTTCTGGTACTTCTAGTTTTCTGGTACTTCTGGTACTTTTAGTACCGATGAAAACTAGGGTTTCACTTTCCGGGAGATCTACCCATTGAAAAGGTGTGCTGAAGGTGCCAAAGAATTCCTTGGGTTAGGGCACACTTTTCTAGATGGTTTTGAGGCTGAAAATCTTCTTCAATAAAAAGCCCTAATTTTCATGTACGGGAACAGTGACGTTTTTCTTTTTCTTGTGAATGATGATCTCTTCAGCTTAGCTCTACTACCATGTTAAGGTTTAAGCTATTATTAGGTTTCTTTTCAATTCACTAGATAACCATAGCATAGATAGGATCACTGAGAAATACACAATCACAAGAGACACATCATTTATCCTAGGAAACCCTCATGGGGGAGAAAGCCCCGCAAAAACTTCCTTAATATAGATAGTCAATACAATGCCAAGAGATAACTCAAACAATATAGAAAGTCCTCTCCCAAGAATGTGCCTCTCTCTCTCTTCCTTCTTCTCCAATTGCAGCTCCAAACTTGCGCTCTTTATGAACAAGTGAGTGAGTGAACAAATGAGGCGTTGGCCTCTCTTATTTATACAATATGGCAGGTGCTAAACTGAAGTGTCCCTTTTCATTAGCAGGGCTGACTTCTCATTCTGGGTGATTATAACCACTTTAATATATTATGGGGCCGACTTCTCATTTAGCGGCTAGCCTATTACAATTAGGGTTTGACCAATCCGCAAAAGGGGATTTGGTCATTTACAATACCCGACATAATCAATCCACAAAAGGGATTGATCTAATGAATAATACATCAATAATAAATAGAATACTCTTTCCAATTACAATACTTCAACATGAGGTACATGATGAGGAACCTACAGCTTCTAAAGTACCAGATACAGAAGAAGAAGAGCTTGTACCTGAGAATCATGATATGATGGAGCCTCGGAAACCTGTTGATTCACCCACAGAAGTGATTACATATCAGAGAAAACCAGGTTGGGCTCGTGAACTCATTCAAGATGCAGAAAGGTATGGTGCCCCAAATAAGACTTTCAGAGAGTAAAAGACCTCGATTATATTCCAACTATGTTGCACTTGTGTCTAACATCATTGATGTAGAACCTTCCAGCTATGAAGAAGTCGCTGAGAAAAAAGTGTGGCAGGATGCCATGATTGAAGAATATCAATCAATTATGAAAACTGATGTTTGGGACATAGTTTCGAGACCAAAAGAAAAATATGTGGCAACATCTACATGGTTATACAAAATCAAGCATGTTGGGGATGGTAGTATTGAGAAATTAAAAGCAAGGTTTGTAGCTCGTGGGTTCTCTCAGAAAGAGGGAATAGATTACGAAGAAACCTTTGCTCCTGTGGCAAGATACACTTCCATTAGAGCTACTATGGCTATAGCTGCAAAGATGGGATGGAAACTACATCAGATGGATATAAAGACTGCTTTTATGAATGGTGTGATAGAAGAGGAAGTGTATGTGGAGCAGCCACAAGGGTTTGAGACACATGATAGTCAGACACATGTGTGCAGATTAAAGAAAGCCTTGTATGGCTTGAAGCAAGCACTCAGGACATGGTATGGAAGAATTGATAATTTTCTGATGAGCTTGGGCTTTATCAAGAGTAAAGCACATTCCAATATCTACTATAAGATTGAGAATGATGATCAGGTGATCTTACTATTGTATGTGGATGATCTGTTTCTAACAGGAAATGAAAAGCTCATCACTGATTGCAAGAAGAAGCTTGCTTTAGAATTCGAAATGAAAGATTTGGGTCAGATGCACTATTTCCTAGGTCTGGAAGTGTGGCAGAATCCAGGCGAGATTTGTCTTAGTCAAGGAAAATATACTGTGGAAATTCTAAAGAGATTTGGGATGATGGATTGTAAATCCATGACTACACCTATGACGACAAATCCAAAGTTATTATGTGATACTTCATCAAAGATAGTGGATGCCACTTTGTATAGACAAATGATTGGTTCATTGATGTATTTAACCAATACAAGGCCAGACATATGTTTTGTTTTGAACACTTTAGGTCAGTATATGGTTGAACCCAGACATGTTCATTTGATTGTAGCAAAACAAGTGATGAGATACTTTAAAGGTACCATTGAGTATGGTATCAAGTATGATGCAGATTGTGAGTTCAGACTATAGGGATACTCTGATTCAGATTGGGCTGGTAGTGTCACAGATCGTAAGAGTACTTCAGGATGTTGTTTTAGTTTGGGATCAGGTATGATCTCATGGTTTAGCAGGAAGCAAACCAGTGTTGCGCTCAGTACAACCGAGGTAGAATATATGGCAGCATGCTTAGCATGTACTGAAGTTGTATGGCTACGGAAATTACTTTCAGGATTATTTGATATCGAGTTAAATGCTACTAGTATTTGTTGTGACAATCAGAGTTGCATAAAGTTGTCAGTGAACCCCGTGTTTCATGACAAATCAAAGCATATTGGAATCAAGTATCATTTTATCCGTGATGCGGTAGAAAAGGGAGCAGTGAAGCTTCATTAAGGTTGCAGATGTGTTAACCAAACCTCTATCAAAGGTGAAGTTTGAGTACTTCAGAGACAAACTTGGACTGGTCCCTCGTAAGAGGGAGTAAAGAGTTGCATATGGGATTATGGTGACAATAGCAGAGCAAGTCATTTACAGGTAGGATGTGGGCTATTCTATTTTATTCTTATCCAGTATGAAAAAGGACTGGCACTGAGTAAGACAATTCTTGGTGAACTGTATAGCTTCCTCTAGCATATGGCTAGTAGGACAGTTCTTGGTGAACTGAGTGAATAAAAATCTTGTAATGACAGCAATGTGCTCACCAAAGATGCTACTGATCCTAATGCTAACTATGGATACAAAACTTCTCTTGATGAATAGATTCTACATGGATCAACAAGTCAATAGCCAAGTAAAGACAAATGGATGTAACAGTCGGTACTAGGAAAATACCTTCCCTATTGTAACTAACCATGTAAATAAAGTTTTGATATAGTTTTAACTTTATGTCAAGCATCAAACACATGACAAGTGTCAACCTTATGCCAAGACAACCATATGCCATGTGTCAAACCTCATAGCACCTCTAAGAGGGTTGCTTAGGGAGGTTGTAGTGGCTAGCTTAGGGAGGCTACTTAAGAGGATTGTTTAGGATGGTTGGAGTGGCCAGCTTAGGGGGGTTGCTTAGGGTGGTGGTATGACAGTTGTATAACAGCTTTCATACAATCCTAAGACAGCAAATTAGGGCAGCCTCTAGAAGAGACAAAGGAAGTGACCTTTGGGAGCATTAGGAGGTGGCTCTTGGGAACTTTAGGAGGTGACTCTTGGCAGCCAAAGGAGGGCAGGTATGACAGTTGTTATACAGCTGTCATACATTCTTAGGGGGTTGCTTAGGGCAGCCAAACCAACCTATAAAAAGGGGCATTCACTTACCATTTACATACTTTTGTTTTGTTGGAGTCTTCTGTTGAGGCAAGGCATCTATTTGCTGAAGTATTTTCTGCTGGTATATGGCTGCTAGTTGCTGGAGTCTTCTGCTGGTATATGGCAGCTAGTTGTTGAAGTATACTGCTAATACAAGCACTCTATTCTTGTTGAAGTCTTCTATTGTTCTTTGCTTATATAAGGCTGCTACAAATACCATGTTAAAGCTGCCATAACTCTGCTACAGCAAGAAGGAAAGTCAGTTATTTTTTGGTGAGTTTGTCAAGCTGTTACTATAAGTGTTAGTTTAGCTATTTGTGAAGTTTGTAAGTGCTGAAACAGAGGTATTGTTTCAGCCCTCTGAGTCCTAGCTAGTTACTCTAAAGTCTTGTACTGGTATTGTACTTTGTTGAAGAATCTAAAGATAATAATGTTAGAGATAATAAGACCTAAGTCAAGATAATAAAGCATGTCTCTACTGCATATATTTGACACATCATTTTGGCATCTCTACTCAATTTTAATTATGTTATACAAGATGCATAGTGTATTTCCTGCACCAAAGGAAGTTGTCAGAAGTTGACCTACTTTAGAGATAACACATACTACAATTTGTCTTTGTTATTGTGCCTACTCTTATTTGTTTTCAAAAGTTATTGATCATTGTTTCAAATTTATAGTTTACTGTTGTTGTTTCCTGAACTTAACTGCCTGGAGGATCTCACTGAAAAATTTAGTGATCTGTCAACTAGCAGATTTCACAATGCCTTTTTAGTTAGCAATCACTTACCTGGGAGATGGTAAAGAGATTCTGAAAGACAAAGGGGCCTGAGGTTTGAGAGATCATGGATGCGGGGATGGATAGCTTCCAAGCAACCTGCACTGGAAATTTGCAAGATCTCTGTGATGAAGTATATGCCAGAAGATCATAAGTTCTAGGAATAATTTATTTTGAAGAACTTGGAGAAACTGGACGAGAAAAATTGATGGATGAAAACAGATATAATCCCTATTGTTAAAATGAGGCTCAAAAGGAAAAACATCTAAAGTCTTATGTTTGAAGATGATGACTCTCGTGTTTGACCTTAAGCATGGATTCATATTAAGTCATCCTCTAGAATTGGACCAAGAAGAGATATAGAAAAGATCGAATATAATGGATGGAACGAGTTACAAGTGGTGGCATTGCTTTGCACTTGATATCCAAGAATAAAAGCAAGAAGTATCTATATGCAGAGATAACTCCACCCATTAATCTTTAAGCTTGTTTACAAGTCCTGTCCAGATGAGGAAGTTGGTGGTCAGCCTCGACCCAGAGCCAATGACAGTCCATATGTAACTAACCAAGGCAGATCGTATGGGCATGCATCCAATGCTTGCACCTATACCCAGGTCTGACAATAAGTCCATATCTTAGTGGCAAAATATGCTCAAAATATAAAGCAACCTTAGGGCCTGTTGTTCCTGAGATTGATTCTAAGGCTCAAAGAATAATGTCAGGCATCAAAGGTTTTAAATGAAATGTTTTTATGAGTGCTTTTTCTGCCTTAAGTTTTCTGAGAAATAATCTTTAAATGAAATTAATGATAAGACAATACAGAGGTTGTATCTCGTTATCTGAGTCGCAATTATAATGTCAAATGATGTAGAAAAGATTTACAAAACTGTTAAAACAAAGTCAGATATCAATTACAAATAAGTCTCACCTTGTTTGCAGTAGAAGAAAAGTAGAAGATGCACCCTTGAAAAGGAGATAAAAATGCAGTAATTCACACAGATCACGGGTCTTGTTTTACTCACAGTAATAACAGAGGAAAAGTTGTTACTGAATGATCTTCAGATATAATATGATCACAGTAGATGTAGTACTAAATTGTAATCATTCACTCTTCAAGAATTACAGAAAGAAATTCGGAGAAATGGAAACACAAAGGAAACACATAACTCAAATTGAACGAAACTTAGAATCTTTGTCTGCACTTGTACTAATGTTCAAAAAAGTTTCTCTTTTACATTCGGCCAGAAGCAGCCAACATTGGGCTAGAAGCCGCCTCGAAGAGATCTAAAATCTATCTATTTATACAAAAATTGGCTCAATTGAAAACCGTTGGACTTCCCACAATATCTGCCTAAAAATATAATACAATCCGAATGAAATAACAGCATGCAAATATTGTTGAATTTTGATTTGATGTGTTGGTGCTTCATATGTCCCTTCATTTGCTCGCAGATGCACTCGTCTTCCTTTGTTCTTTGAATTGGGTACACATGTCCATTTAGGCCACCACAATCATTGGCTTAATGTCTTTGCCATCTGATTTTGTTGCCATCTGTCCCTTCGAATGTGTTTACTGGGATAAAGAATTGCAGTTGAAGATATGGGGATGGTAATTGGACAGGTAGCTCAGCGTTGGCTCATTATGGGATGGCTAACAGTTACGGGGAAGAGTAATTGTTCACGAATTGGATGACGTGGAGGGTGAAAGGTAGAGTGGGTGGATGACAAATGTTGAGTCGGGATTTTTTGCGGAGGCGCGAGGAAGTGGTTTTGAGGTAACCCGCCTTTCGTCCCGCAATGCACATGGTGATGCCATGTACACTCGAGAGAAAACCGTGGTTTAAATTGCGGGACCGCCCTTCGAAATTAAACCCCGCGCAACTTCGCCCCTCGCAATCGCTCTCGGTCGTTGATCTCGAGAACTCACGATCCATGATACTTCGGACCCGATCAGCTTGGCGCTCCTGCCAAATTTTTTCAGCCGTTAGATCTGGGCGAGAGCAAGATAAGTCGTCAGATCAAGCAAAGATTAAGTCACGACCGTCAGATATCATTGAAGGGAGATCGACAGTGGGAAACCATTGTGGAAATCGCAAGGGAAATTAAAGCGTGAGCAAGTTGAGACTCCGCAATCACTCGTGGTCGTTGATCTTCATGGTCCATTAAAACACGACTGTTGATCTTGCAAAGTGAGATAAGCGCTCAAAAGTTAAGTCGATATGTCACAGCTCTCGGTCACATGTAGAGAAGACAGAGCGAACTTCGTGTAATTCCTGTCCGACGATCCAAGCAGGGGACACGTGTCAGATGATCCCCATATTCGGCGATCTCGTACTGCGGAAGGAAGCAAGCAGTGTTGAGTAAAGAACTCTCGAAGGCCCGAAGCCCGGAATTCATCTGGACCGTCCATCAACAAGGACACGCGGCGCCAGATCTCTCACTTCAGAGACTTAGCACTCTGAAAGGTTTAGCGAAGCGACACACTAGAGCAAGAACTGAAGCCCGAAGTAAATCTGAACCATTGAAGGCTGAGGACATGTGTCAACAGATCTGATACTCCGGAAAGTTAACACTTTGGAGGTTTGTGGTGTTGTGCATCTCGGAACGCCCGAAGCCCGAGATTCCAAAGTAAATCTCAGTCGTCCAAATCAAAAGGACACGTGGAGGCAGATCTCTCACTTCGGCACTTCGGAGGATTGCACTCTACACATTCTTGTTCCCATTTCTATCTTCTCTGTATTATCTTTTTTGCTTCTCATTTTGTCAATTTAGCCCTTCCCTGGTTTATCAGGCTTCCAAACCGGTTTAGCATTCCACTAGATTTTGAAATCTGATCCATCAAGCTTCCTTGCAACTTTTCGTGGCACCATAATCCTTAAGGAAATAAAACTAGCCTGCCTGTAACAAGAGAAGTCTGTAAGCTCTTCATTGAATGAAAAACCGTTAATTGTAAATGGTAAAGTGATTTTCAAATTCGTAGAGCTTTATTCATAAAGTCTATCGGTCTTCGTATAGATCTACTGACGAAGAATTTATTAAAAACTTAATGGAATTTATTACCTGGTGATTCGCAATCTTTATTGAAATCATTAACCTTAGTCAATCATAAATGTCATTAACAATTCAACGCTTCGACGTTCGGAGGTTTTGAATGTAAGAGGGCATAAATCTCCCGAAGGCCGAATTCACGGAGAAGTCAATCTCTTATTAATCACTTTTATGTTTCCATTAATCATGTTTTAAACATTGAGTTAGCCTTAAGTACTTTGGCGGTTCGACGTTCAGGAGTTTGTGAACTCGATCTTTGTTAAAATTCCCGAAGGGCAATCTCCCAGAGTGTCGTGGCAGAGATGACGTCATTCTTGATGACGTGTTAAGAAAAGAGAGGTGCCACGTGTCACTTGAAAACGTGGGAATCATCCGACGTAAATGTCAAAAATAAGTGCCACGTGTCAACCCAAGAAAAGATTTAAAAGACACGTGTCCCATGATGCGTCCGTAAGTCCTTTAGGAATTATCATGAGTACTATCTTCGGGACTTCAAAGTTTCGGAGTTTTTGTTGTTTAGAATTCTTGGAATACCCGAAGCGCGAAGCGACCATTAAAGATTTTCTTTTAAAACTCAGGCAGCTTCTAAACTTCGGAGATCATTAGGATCGTTCGATCAAATTAGGGTAACTCATCGACGATAGATATTGTAAGTGCCTTATTGATAAATAACAACCAATGGATTTATTTTAAAATTAAAGGGCAATTCTCTAAGTTCTTTGCTTTCTTGGGTAAAATTTTTATTTCTAAGAGGCAAAATCTAAAGTTCAAAAGCTCAAAATTATACATGTTCCAACAGGGCCAAAATTTCTCAAGAGGTGCAAACCAAGTAACCTGAAAATATGATGTGGATGTCCACTCTAATTACCTTGTTCAAGTCCTATTTATACCGTAGGAGGTGACTCAAAGCATCTAGAGAGTACATACAAGAGAAGAGGAAGATGGCCACATACTGAAGTAACCTAGATGCCTCAAAAAAACTAGCACCGAGAATGTCGAGATGGACCTACAAAAGGAAGAGACTCAAGGGAGTAAAGAGCAATAAGGGGTATCGAGCCCTTCCTAAAGTAGAGTCACCAAGAATCCGAACTCTATGAAGGAAAGAGAAAAGTTTGAAGATGGCCTCCAAGCGTGACGGATATGACCCAAACTCCCCCTAGATGATGAACCGAGGGATCATCCACTTTTCTCTATCTATTTCATTTAATTTTCCCTCTTGTCCATTTCCCTATGTAATCCCTTTTATCAATGGAATGCCAAACCATAGTAGGGCACAGTTAACATACACAAATGTCAAGGAAGCTATCCTATGGAAGAGGTGTGTAGGTAAATGTAAAAAGGGAAGAATGAGAATTAAAGGATGCAAAAGGGCGCAAAAATGAGAAATAATGATTCTACATGCAGATAGTGATATTACAATAATGGGAAAGAAAAGAATAGCAAAAAGAGGGGAAGAACACAATGGAGTGATGGAAGGGGTAGGATAAGAAGAACACAAACTCTATATTATTTTTTTAACATTTTACCTTTACTTGGTATAGTGGATAAGAAAGAAAGAAAGAAAATTTATTAATGTCCAAAACTAAACAAAATAGGTCAATGGGACAAGAAAGTACAAGTCACAATAGTGATGTGAGAGTGCCAAGGGCAACTCTTAGGTGCAAAAGAAAAATAAATTCAATTACAATTAAAAATGAAAATAGAGTATAAGGGGGCCAACCCATAGGGTAAACCATAGCAAGGAATACATTGTTGTGTAAGAAGAGAAAAGAAGAGATCCACTACTCTGCACCATGAGTAGTAGCAGTAGAAGAAGGGTTATCTTCAACATCATCAATCACCATGAAGGTACCAATGCAAATTCTAATAATGTCCTCTAAGGAATGGTCCATACTGAATGGATCAAGCTAGGTAATCTTAGTGGGATCTCAGTATTATTGGCAGCTCTCCTAAAATTTGAGGCCAAAAAGAGAAATCTAGTAATGCACACCTGGTTACCTGATCTCAACTGAAAGGGTTTCAGACTAGATCCCATTGGATCTGCATTTCTTGATGACCTCATGAAAGTAATTCATTCCCTAATAGAATGGGAGAGTGGGCACTATCTCACTGACCTACCCTCTATATCCATGGTTGGAGTATTTACAAGGCCTTTGACAACTCCAATCGTCAACATAAGCCCAAAGAGAGAAGTGAGTGATCTAGTGGAATTGTCGTTGGATAAGTCCTATGAGGTCTACCATCTAGATGGACAGTCTCTCAAATATGTAGAAAATCAGTGACATAAGCACACTAACACATAGAGCTAATGTCACACACTTACCAAAAATTGATTTCTGTCTTAAATGAAAATAAACCACATCACAGCTCTACTTCATAAGCAGAAACACACATTACTAAGTACATTTGCAGCAGAAAATAACAATGAACAGCAGTCACAAATCCATGTGCACACCCAGAAATTTAGGGAACCAGCCAAGGAAAACCCCAACTTGGGGAAACCCACCAAGAGAGATTTTATTTCTGCTTCAGGAAGAAATTACAAGCTACAGCAGTCAATATGGCAGCAAAAGATAACTTACAGGCACCCAACAGTCCCCCCTTTTTTTGTCTTGAAATCCATGCCCCCAAATCCATATTGTTGTACGGCCCTCTCACTGAACAGCAACCAAATAAACTTGCTAACAGCCAACTGTTGTACGGACTGTCCAGAACGGTCCTCCTGCAGCAATGAAACCACCCAACTCGCAAAATCTGGTCTTTTCTCCTTGATGTATGGACTGTATGGATCTGTACAATACAGCCTCCAACAACAGTAGTATTCCCAGCACCTCTCACACAGAAAATATTCTTGGGAAATGTGCCCAATATCTCTTGAAAACTGTGCCAAACCCAGCTGCAAACAATTTCTTCCTTGTTCTCTCAAAATCTCTCAAAATTTATCTTGCATTCTGCCCTAGGTTCACTCTTATAACCGGAAAATGACTTTTTGCATCTAAATGTCTTTTCACCTTCCCCATCCCTAAATCTAATGGCCAAGATCTAATCTTGCCTTTACAAAATCAAGGGACATGATTCATTCCCTCCAAAATGAATCACTTAAAATATTAAATTACAATTTCACTTTATGACATAAGTGCACTTTATGAAATAAAATCACTTTAATATTAGAAGGTTACTTTACAAAAAGTCGCTTTAAATAAAAGAGCCACTTTATTACAACTTTATAAAAACACCTTTTACAAAGTTAAGTGCCTAGCAATGTAAATGTGAGTTCACTTCCGCATACAAGACAAAACATGCAGAGTACCTCCCGAGCTACCAAAAGCTAACACTCCCTCTTAGCAAGGGATGTACTCCCTGCCATCACCATCATCTGGTCCCGTCCTCACGTCCATTACATTGTTCATGGAAGGAGCTCGCTTTGAACCTGGACCCAACCTCAACACCTGTACTAAAATCGAACCTGAGGACCTCCTGCTGGCAACCACTCTGAACCCTGAGCTCCTTGGAGAATCCACTCCACCCTGAGCTTCTGTTAACTCACACTAGCTGAGCCTCCTGCGAGTGCTCTGAAGAGACTCCCTCTCTTCCCTTCTGCTGGCAACCACTCTGAACCCTAAGCTCCTAGGAGAATCCACTCCACCCTGAGCTTTTGTCCACTCACACTAGCTGAGCCTCCTGCCAGTACTATGAAGAGACTCCCTCTCTTCCCTCGGAATGCAAGACTGAACCTGTGGTACCATCGCAGTCTCAAGAGCCTCCTACTCCTCATCTCACTCATCTCGAACTGTAGGTTGTCCTCGCACAATGTACACCTTATCAACCCGATCACAAATCAACTGTGGCTCGTTTGGATCCACTCCCTCCATGTAGATAAATACATGTCCCCTCTTGAATAATGTAGAATATCCAGCATCTTCCAAAGCTGAGACCGAAAGAAAGTTAACCCTCAACCCTAGAAAAAAACAGAACTCCATCAACCTCCAGGAGTCCTCCAAACTCATGTCGAAATCTAATCCTTCCAACTCCACGTACAACTCATGCCATACCTCCTTCACTCTCCACCAGCCGGCCAGGACCTATCTCTGTGATACTGAGGAATATACGCCATATTCTTGTCATGTGACAAGAGGCTCCACTGTGAACAATCCATCTACTACCACAAATAAATCCAACACTACCGACATTAGATACTAGAGTGACCAAAGAGAATTCCCCCTTCAAATCTAGCCAAAAATAACACTAATCACTGTAACTTGAAGCCCAAGTTCAGATACCATGTAGAAAATCAGTGACATAAGCACACTAACCCATAGAGCTAATGTCACACTCTTGGAAAAAATTGATTTTTGTCTTAAACGAAAATAACCCACATCACAACTGTACTTCATAAGCAGAAACAAACATTACTAAGTACATTTGCAGCGGAAAATAACAATGAACAACAGTCACAAATCCATGTGCACACCCAGAAATTTAGGCAACCAGTCAGGGAAAACCCCAACTTGGGGAAACCCACCGAGAGAGATTTTATCTATGCTTCAAGAAGAAATTACAAGCTACAGTAGTCAATATGGCAGCAAAAGATAACTTACAGGCACCCAACAATCCCCCCTTTTTTGTCTTGAAATCCGTGCCCCCAAATCCGTATTGTTGTACGGCCCTCAATTAACAGCAACCAAATAAACTTGCTAACAACTTGTTGTACGGACTGTCCAGAACGGTTCTCCTACAGCAAAGAAACCACCCAACTCGCCTCGAAAGTCGAGCCAGCAACCAACCTCCAAATCTAGTCTTTTCTCCTTCTTGTACGGACTATACGGATCTATACAGTACGGCCTCCAACAATAGCAGTATTCCCAGCACCTCACACAGAAAATCTTCTTGAGAAATGTGCCCAATATCTCTTGAAAACTGTGTCAAACCAAGCTGCAAACAATTTCTTCCTTATTCTCTCAAAATCTCTCAAAGCTTATCTTGCACACTGCCCTAGGTTCACTCTTATAACCGGAAAATGACTTTTCACATCTAAATGTCTTTTCACCTTCCCCATCCCTAAATCTAATGGCCAAGATCTAATCTTTCCTTTACAAAATCAAGGGACATAATTCATTCCCTCCAAAATGAATCACTTAAAATATTAAAGTACAATTTCACTTTATGACATACGTGCACTTTATGAAATAAAGTCACTTTAATATTAGAAGGTTACTTTACAAAAAGTCACTTTAAATAAAAGAGCCACTTTATTACAACTTTATAAAAACACCTTTTACAAAGTTAAGTGCCTAGCAGTGTAAATGTGAGGTCATTTTCGTATACAAGACAAAACATGCAAAGTACCTCCCAAGTTACCAAAAGATAACAAAATAAGATAAGATAAAGATAACTTTATATATGCTCGCAAATGACCAAGTAATACTAATAGGTCAATGGCCACTAAATTGTGGGTGTGTCTAGAAAACTCACAAATGCTAAAATGTTATCAAAATAAAAGAGATATAAATGATAAGAAAAGAAAGAGAAAGGCATGAACTACACAAAAATAGAAAGGAAAAACACTAAGAGGTGCAAGGCCCTAGCTCCACATCAGTATCAGAACAAGAAATAAAAGTAATGGTGGAGGAGGGAGAACAGGCATCAACATCCTCGTCCATCATTGTAAAGGAATCAATGCAAAGCATCATGATGTAGCCCAATGAGCGCATGAGGCTAAGGGGGGTTGGCCATGCAATCCTGGGAGGAGCTCTGGAACGAAATGGCATGTCTCTCCTAACATCTAAGGTCAAAAGGAAGAATCTCATAGTTGAGTTTTGGTTGCTCAAACTGACCAAGGGGGAAGTACTTCATAGTGAGCAATGTCTGGCTCCAAGGTCTCATTGAGGTGATATCTCTACCAGTCATGCAAGAGGTTGTTTGTTGGCTCAATGGCTACCACCATCCACCTTAAGGGTCAAGGAGTACGCTTGGTGCTTATCCTCCCCACCAACTAAGATACAATGAAAGAAAGAGGTAAATAACCTAAGAAAACAAGGCCTCGCAAAGTCTCTCGCTCATGGGTAACCACCTCTTAGACATATAAACTTAAGCATATTTGATTAGGCTAGTGAAAGAAGGTCACAAGGGAAGCTCCTAAGTTGGGAACAAGTAATCGAAGGATCTCATAGTATGAGACATTTAAAGACAAAGTGATATTGGGACTCAATCTCGTAGAGATGGCATCATTGATAGATCCTCTTGAACCTTGGGATGTGGTGGTTTGTCTCAATCTATACATTATGGGAGAAAACCCGCAACTAGCCAAATGGGGTAATGAGGCCATGAAACCAATGACGTTAAATGTAGTCAAAGCGTTCAATTAGATCGCCCCTCAGTTGCATGAAATGCTAATCATAAAAGGCCATTTAGGACCAAGACTCTATTAGGGGGAGACCCAAGTGATTTGAATGTACTTTCGATAGATACCATATCTAACTTCCATGTTAATCTATTTTTTGAGGGAAGGAGAAAATTGAGGACTACCAAGGAGTAACTAAATGGAGGACGATGCTTTGTACAAATGTCAATGGGCTAAAAAAGTGAGGTGGCCTTTGAGAACCAACCTTGTCTGCACCTAGAAAGGCCCTAGGACACAACTTCCAAAGAGCGAGATAAGGGTATTTGTCATGTTCAGAAGTAGAATCTGCCAAGATCCAAATACTATGCTCCTAGCATAAGGATGGGCTCTAAACTATGCTTATACAATGGCTTGTAGAACTGTCCATTTGCAATGGATCATAAGTTGAAGCATGGTAGACTAAATTTCTCAACCCATGACCAATTTGTTGTGGTTGAATCCCCCCAGAGACATGTTTTCCCCTTGTGGGTTGTTATGTAGGTCGTTTCATGAGCTTGTGGCCAAGTGCAAGTCCTAAGTGAATTTGGAAAAATCAATACCACCTAGTTGTGACAATTTAGCAAAAGGGTAGCTTTGGTGACTTGTGAGACATATCTACTTTATTGCAATATCCCATGTTGGAAAATGTCACTTGCACATGTTGATTGAAAGTACTCATCAAACGAAAAGGTCCCTAAGCTTTAACTTAGAAAAGATAAAAATAAAATGGGAGGCAAAATTGTCATTTGTCTTTTTGGTATAATTGATGCATGTGCTTGGTATAGTGCACAATTACATCAAACATTTTATGAAGCTTGATTACTTAGATTTAGATATCATTGTAATCAGTGTTAACGGAATCGACCGATCCGACCTGTTTGGACCAAAACCGGTCCAAATCATTGACTCATACTGATTTAGGTCGGTTCGGTAGTGAACTAGTCGATTTCGTACTGCATCATATGGCGCGACTAGGGACCACCGAAATCCAAGTTTAAAAACAAAACAATAAATTAAAAGATGGGTTGCCTAATAACTAACCCTAGGGCCCTACTAACACTATTTAAAGAGGTCCCCGCCCCCTCCATTTCACCCACCCTAGTAATTAATGGTAATATTAAAAAGTAAAAGTGGCATCCTCCTTTATCTTTCATTTTCATTAGTTAAATTTTTAGCATTACCATTAATTGTTTCATGATGTTTGAAAGTGGTTCCAACCTAATTGGACTTCATATGGAGAAAGTAGAATTTTAGGTCCCTTTCAAAATTCAGCAGAATTAACGATTTTCAAGATTTCAAGATTGGCAAGATTGCAACGTTTCCATTGGATTCTATCATGTATGAGGATATGGAATTGGCATATAATAAAGAGCATCAATCCATCTATGTACCTCGATGTTGGTGGCATTGATTGTTGAACTCTTCTGTCATGACCCTATTAAAAATGTACCCTGCACTCAAGTAAAATCACTTATTAGGCATGCTAAGATTTTTCTATCTTATTTTAATGCTTAGGGTGACACTGATGATGAGGATCCTCATATAGGTAATGATTTTGATAATATGTAGTTATTTGTTGTAGCATGATTTTTTTTTGGACCCTAGAGGCAATTTAGAGCCTCTTTGTTGATGTATTTTGGTTCAGAGATGGAATGCACTTGGTGTTATTTTGGTTATATGCACTGTTACTTGCTATATACGTGAGAGACTTTGTATATTTGTGTATAGTTTGGATTCAGATGAATGCACGTGAATACATATGTTTTTTTTTCAAAACTTGAATGATTTATGTATTATTTGGTCAACCGGGTTTTTGATTTGGTTTTTTCCAGTTCTGGTCCGGTTCACATTTTTCAGGTCGACCGGTTCAGTCAACAGTCCAGTTCCAATAACACTGATTGTAATAATTGGTCCTTAGCCTTTATCTGTCTGTGTGCATGAAAGTGCCAGCTCATATGAGTGACAAGGAATAATTTAGTTTCAATAGAAGATAGTATTCGATTTGAAATCCTGATCCTTGCTCTCTATCGAACAATTATGGTAAACTAATCTGGGCCTTTGAGGGCCATGAAAACCTTTTTTCCTGCAGTACTCATGTGTCAATCTGCGAAGAATCCCAATGAATGGAACCATTCATGATTCCACCACAACATTAACTCAAACAAAACAACCACTATTATAAGCTACATAAATATTAAATACTGTTGCCATAATAGGACTTTCAATGTCATGATGCCTCAGAGAAGAAATTAGAAGAATTAAGATTTTGAAAAGAGCATTTTATTTACATTACAGGACAGCAAAGCATAGATCAAGTGATTAGATCATTGGGCCAGGCTGCAATGATACTGACTACCCTTCCCTACATAGAGAAGGAGTGTCAGCACATTGGCCTTGGCCCCAATCTTAAGAGAGTCTACATCCTTATGGAAAAGCATAATTCTGGTTGAAACCCAGAGTAACAACTCTGCTATAAATGCTCTTATCTCACCGAAACAAAAAGCGAAAGCATCCCCATGAAATGTTGCACATCTCATTTTTCTTAGAAATGAAATAGCTGTCAATCTTACAGAGTTTCATATTCCTCTACCACAATGTCTGATTATCTATCCATCCCCAATAATGGGCCCTTTCCAATGAAAAGAGCTGACAAAGAGAAATTAAATGATGTCCCTGGATGAAAAAAAGTAGTCTATGTAACTTCTACTCTCATCGTGATAAAATAGAAAATGGTTGAATCCATAATGCATCTCCAACCTAGGTTTAGTGCTACAACATGAAATGATTGTATATTAAACAAATAGTAGGTTATGTAGCTGAAGTAAAGTCCACAAAATGCAAAGTGACCCATGGCATCATCTGTAAAGCAACAGAAGATCACAAGCCAGTCAGAAGCATTCTAAAAGGTTCAGATTACTATGATATCTACTATGAAGGAGATATCATAGTAATAAAGGTGTTTAATATAAATCCATGGACTAGCATCTACTATCTATGCATCAATTTTTACGGTAGTTCTAGCTCAAATACTGCTATCAAGTGCTTGTTAATGATGCTCTGTACGGTAAAGCCCAGAAGAGTTATCAGGACGATCTGTTAAAGAAAGAATACTACTGTTATAAGTAGCTAGGCTTATAATTTTGTCTCTAAAGCATCAGATTGAAAGTGTTCAGTTTAGCATAAAATACATTTTAATTCTTAGTAGGTTTATCCCTCACAAAATGTATCTTCTGTATAACAATGTCACCAGTCAATCGATCGGTCCATTTAGTTTTTCATCAGTGTAAAAATTTAAAAACTTGGAAGTAACAATGGGTGATTGTGGTAGACAGTGGAAACTGAATTGCATCATGCACAGGCATTTGTTTCCTTTTATTTTGTTTTATTGATAAAAATGATTATTGACTTGAACTAAAATATTATGTTTATCGAACCCAATTAGTAACACATAATTGATGTTTTATGCAAATTTAGTCCTGCAAAAGTAAAACAACCTCATTATATAGCCTGCTAAAGGTTTAATCTTGATTAGATTCAATAAAGCTCAATTATCACAGACCTGCCATTTTAAAATATCTGGCCTCTAAATTGAGGCTCCAAATAGGGCTAGAAATTGTTAAGTTCCTGGCATAAATTTATAATGACCTCAATGCATCCATTCAAAACAGAAGAGTTTTGATGGCAATAAAGCTAAGCACTCACAAAAAAGGCTGAACACAAGTATTGTTGAGAAGAGCATCAATTTCCTAAAGCATGCTTCCATCTAGTTCAAGACTTTTTTTAATGATTCAACAAATCTGGAGGTACATAATAAATCAAAAACACTTTAGTCACAATTCTTAAATATAATATTGTAGAGGACCATTTTAGTACAATTGATGAACACAGCTACTATCCAGAGAAACGCATTGGATAGCATTGAGCTTTGAAACTCTTCTTTTATGGTCTTGGGAACAAGAAGAAACGGGTTCAATCAATTCTCCCTCACTAAGGCTTTGAATACGTACAAGAAATAATGCAACATGGCGATGACCTTTGTCAGATGCAAGCTGGGCAGCAGTATTGCCAGTATTATCTGTCACCATTAAGTCGTCTTTACTACCAGCTTGTACAAGCACAGTACAGGCCTCAAGATTACCCCTTATTGCAGCCCAATGAAGAGGAGTGCATCCTGCTCATGTATACATTTAGAGGTAAATAACTAGATAAACGCAGAACTTGTATCATAAATACCATGAAACTTCATAATCAGACATTTTACTCATTAAATATCCAGAGCAATTAAAAGAACTATCCCGTTGACTGTTCCCTAACTACAATTTGCTCAAATCAACCAGGAAAAACTTGCTCATTATATTAAAATGTAAAATAAGGTCAGCTCATCCAAAAATTCTATACCAAATCATAGTACCTTCTTTGTCTTGCCGTCCCCGATAAGCATCCATAAACAAAAGCAATCTAATACAATCGGCAAATCCCTTATAAGCAGCCCTAAAAATTTCATGGAGACACATTTCCAACCATACTTATTAATCAGATATCTTCTCAGGATATTATTGTTCTTGAAAATCCATAAAGTTTCCATGAAAAGAAAAATGTTTTGTCACAAAGCAAGGTCAGATTGATGTCTATAAAATACATCTCTCTACAACTTGATCACATGAAAGGATAGTTTTCCTGTCTGAAAGCAAAAACTCTACTAGCAAAACTAAAACAGTCCCAGCTCATTTGATTGAAATAAAAATATTCGATTCATGCGGAGGCATTGAATTGCAAGGTAAAGGATAAGAAACTGTCCTGGACATGAATGCAAGGTCAAATCACATGCATAAAAAATCAATTTAAGCCTCTTCCACAATTTAAAACCATAATCAGCTTTGAACAACAAACATTTTGCTTGGATAACGGGTACAAACAGGATATGTTTCACTCTCTGGATAACTTGGTGGAAACAGGACCTATTTTGCACATCCAGACCAAAGTGCATGGGAACTTCAATCCAGATCTATGAGTACATCCAAACAAATTGATAGTAGAAAAGGTTGCTTCAAAACTATCAAGCATTCATTATTGCAAATCCAATACACCTTAAAGCTCTCCCACATATGTTAATCAAGGTGGAAAAATACTTTAATAAAAGTCTCCCAGAGTGCAAAAACATACCAGTGTAATGAACTTCTCCCATCATTGTCGGGTGCATCAACGTCAGCACCCCATTTTATCACAATATGATACAAAAGAGCCGTCTGCCCATACTGAGCTGCAACATGAGTTGGCTGCAACAAAGCCAGCCAATTAAATAAAGCTTCCATAATTAAATTTTAAAAACTCACAATTCTTAATTTTGTAAATATATTCTTCACAAAGGATTGAATATAAACATGACTGATCTAAACAAACCGAAGAAACAATCATTACACCACCTAAATGAAGTCCAAATTTTTTCAATTAGTTAATAAATGAATAACATTATAGCTCCGTATTAGTGCAACACTAAGAAGATCCTTCTGACATAATACTACAAAATAGCAATCATATTGCCCTTTATAATTCAAAACCATAACAGGTTTTCCCACTGCATTTATAATAAAACTCATTCTGATCAGGATTTTAATAAAACTGCACCAAGCTGTCACTTGAAAATTCTGCATTCTTCATACGGAAGGAGCTCATTCTTTCTTCAGCTTAATCTATTCCACTTCCACATAGGTCCCTTTTTCTTTAAATGTTTTAGTTATATAATATATTATATTCAGTAAATGCTGTTGCTTGCATGTGTATTAGCCTTTAGGATATGATCTATCAGTTTATAGCCTAATGAGCATTTTTATTCACCATTTAATTTATGTCTTCAAATTTTTTTATTTATTTTAAAAGTACATAGAAATTATACTGAGAAAAACTAGCAATTGCAAATGAGATTTCATTCCTGAAAAAAAATTGTGCAGAAACCTTGAGATTGCACCTTCAAAATTCATTGAAGAATGGGCACATATGAAGAGAGGACCCAATAAATGCATGTTATGTGGCCACTCATTTAAAAAAAATTGAAATCTTTAAATATAATAACAGATATTGACGAACTTGATGGCGACTTTTGTCATAGCTTTTTTCCATTAGCGAATTTTTTTGAATTTCATTGTCACTAAATTTGAACATGAACCATGTGACTTAGATAGCGCCTCCCAAAGAGAGGAAGGACTTACTTCATACAATGATGTTTTTGATTAACCTAAGTGACTTCCTCACCTTAACAATGCATTGATCTCTCTTCAACATTTGAATGCTTCAAAAGTGCCATTGTTTTATCAAACAAAAACCCTATCTCTTCCAATAAAGTCTTTTGAGATTAACCAAGGATTATTGTACCTCTATGGATAAAATTCACAAATTTGATAATCGTTTGATTTTTGGTTCAATGCATAGGAATAGTAAGTGGAAATTATTCAACCAACAAAAAATAAAATTCCATCATCATTACTTAGGCTCCATGCAAGTAATTCATGATCTTTAATGTTTCAACCCAAAAACATGCAATTAACGTACAAAATAGTTATGACAAACTCTTCTAAAGGCTTGAGAGTTCTACTTCAATAGTATCATATTCCCATCTATTACAACCAATCCATACCTAAGTTGCATGATATGGCGAAACTAGTATGAGTTTCCAAAACAAAAACACAAAAGAAATGTGTGTGAAAAATCCAAGCCCTAGGTGAATAAAGTCCGTATGATCTCAATTAAACAAGTAATTGTTGAATTTAATCAATGCTGAAATTAAATTTCCCACCATAGCATTAAATGACTGTGGGATCCAAATCTTGATCAATCCATCCTACAAGTAACTTGCAAAGCCAAATGGCCGCACAACTAGTCGTACTGGCTACCATGTATTCTGCCTCTAATGAGCTAAGTGCCACGAAAGTCTGCTTCATGTTGAACCAGGATATCATCGTTGATCCCAAGCTAAAGCAATGCCCTGAGGTGCTCTTCTTGTTTGTTGCACTGCCTGCCCAATCTGAATCTGTATACCCCTACAACTTCACTTCACCATCTCCAATATATCTCACGCCATACTACATTGTGCCCCTCAAATACCTGAGTGTTGATGTTTTAGTAGTTGTGGGAGGTATTAACCTCCAAGTGGTAACTTTGTACTTAGAATAGAATATTTGGGGAGTAAGAGAACCATTAAACAAATGTGTGAAAAACCTAGAAAATAAGTAGACCCAAGGAGAATAATAATAAAGAAATAGAAGGCCCCAGAAAGAGAAGTCGGCCCCACTTGGAAAATTCACTTGGACAGGCTAGTATAAATAAGGAGGCGCCTAGCTCATTTACACACACTCACTCACTCAGAAAACAGTGTGCAAGTCTAAGGAGGAATTGTGGCAGCAGCTAGGGTGCAAGTCTAAGGAGCAACAATGGTAGCTAGGGCGCAAGCCTTTCTAGTATCTTCTTCTTGTGCGCTTCTCTTGGTAAAGGTACGCTTTATTTGTATTGTGTTGATGTTGCAGTAGTGGTGTTTCTGGTTAGGGTTTATCTGTTGGTTCTAATGTGGACTTGTCGGAATCATTCTATCTAAGAAAAGGTTATTGTGCTCGAGGGTGGCATATGTGGATGCCTATGGTTGGGTGACAATGATGTGACATTGTCTATGGTTAAACGAGCATATCAAAATTTTAACATGGAATCATAGTTGGTTCCCTTCGTAACACTCTAACCACTGGAAGGAAGATCCTCAGTTTCCCCCATTGTCAAGCTTGTTGAGCACTTACTGCACCCACCAAGAAGTTCGCCTAAGTAGGGCGCATCTCTTCCCTAGATCAGATCTACAATTTTTCGAAGTTGATAAATTAGGCTTTTCTCATAAAACCCTAGGTCAAGGCGTCTGGCATTTAAAGTTGAGTTGAAGTTGATTCTTGGGCAAAATTACTACCAGTACTAAGCTTGAGGGTGCTGACAACTTCCAAGCATGGAAGAATAGAGTGATGCTCATTCTAGAGGAAAACGATCTAGAAAGTTTTGTTGAAGAACTAGTTGCAGAGCCAGACGAAGGTGAATCTAAGACAAAGCACAAGAAGAATTTGGTTAAGTCAAAGAGGATCATTGCAGATTCTATCAAGGATCACTTGATCCCACATGACTCATCATTGAAGACCCTGAAACAAATGTTTGGTGCCTTATCCTGATTGTATGAAGGCAAGAATATCAACCGGAAGATGACCTTGAGGACACAACTCAAGAATGTGAAGATGCAGAATTCATAAACCATTCAATCTCACTTCACAAGGGTGTCTCAAATCAAAGAACAGCTTGAAGCTATTGGAGACACAGTTGAAGAAGCGGAGCTAGTAATGACTACATTGAATGGTCTCCCAAAATCTTGGGAATCATTTATTCAAGGAATCTGTTCTAGAAGAAAGCTAACGAAGTTCAGCAGGCTGTGGGAAAATTGCACTCAGGAAGAAGCTAGAATGGCAGCAAGAGAAGAGAAGTTGGGCAATGATTATCAAGCTCTAGCAATACATGCAAGAAAAGGAAAGAGCAGGAAAGAGGATCATCCCCCCCAAAAGTTTCAAAGGTCACGAAGGTCTCAAAAGGATTACTCTAGCTACAAATGCCACTGCTGCCAGAAGATGGGGCACATTGCAAGAAATTGTCCTCTTAAGAAAGAGCAGGCCAAAAAAGGACAAAATAAGAGACATGATGCTCATGTTGTAGAAATTGATGAACCTAGTCAGAAAAGAACAAAAGATTATGATTCAAGTGAAGAACATGTATTGATATCAGCTCTTACAGGAACAGTCACTCATAGAAGTGACACATGGCTAGTTGACAGTGGTGCTTCTAAGCACATGACCGGCTACAAGGATTCTCTCTCAGATCTAGTTCAGAAAAATCCACCTCGTAAGGTGAAGCTCGGTGATGACTATTAGTGTCCCATCAAAGGGGTAGGAGAAACCTCCTACAAGTTAGATTCTGGAAAACCCTTGAAGATAAAGGATGTCTTGTATGTACCCAATTTGAAGAAAAATCTCCTTTCCATCTCAGCGTTGGAAAAGAAAGGATTCAGAGTCGCTTTTATTGATGGTGAAGCTCTCATGTGGTCAAGAGGAAAGACTCTTGATGATGTTATCATGATTGGTGTCCAAGAAGGGTGTCTATACAAGTTAAAGGGACACTCAGATTCAACATTAGTACACAACACAGTAAATCCAAGTGAGCTATGGCATAGAAGGTTCGCTCACTTACACTAAAAAGCATTACCAATCGTAAGCAAGATGGTAATAGGTTTGCCATAGATTCAGGTGCATCATGAAGGAACATGCAAAGGATGTGCACAAGGCAAGACGTAAAGAATTCGTTTCCAAGCAGTGACAGCAAAGCCAAAGGAGTTTTGGACATCGTGCATTCAGACGTGTATGGACCGAGGTCAGCCACTTCACTTAGCGGGTATGTATATTATGTTTCATTTATTGATGACTTCTCACGTAAGACTTGGATTTATTTCTTGAAATCAAAATGTGAAGTATTTAGTAAGTTCAAAGAATTCAAAGCTCTTGTAGAAAATCTTTATGAAAGGAAGATAAAGACCTTGAGGTCAGATAATGGAGGAGAATTCACCTCAGATGACTTCAAAGCATTCGGCAGAGAAGTTTGGATTAAGAGGGAGCTCTCTACTCCCAATAATCCTCAACAGAATGGTGTAGCAGAAAGAAAGAACCATACGATAATGGAGGCAGTAAAGGCCATGATTCATGATCAAGACTTGCCTATGCACCTATGGGCAGAAGCAGCCATGATTGTTGTTTATGTGCAGAACAGAAGTCCTCATCATGCACTTGGGAACAAGACACCAGAAGAAATGTTTACAGGAGAAAAGTCAGAGGTCAGCCACATGTGGATATTTGGATGTCCAGTGTATGTGCATGTTCCCAAAGATAAGAGATCAAAGTTGGATCCTTCAGGCAAGAAGGGTGTATTTGTTGGATATAGTGAAACATCTAAGGCATATAGAGTCTACATCCCTGGTTACAGACAGATCGAGATTAGCAGAGATGTTACCTTCGATGAGGATGCAGCCTTTAGTAGATCAAGCCCATACAGATGAGATCCATGATGAGGAGCCTGAAGCTCCTAAAGTTGTAGACTCAAATGTTGGTAATGATGTTGTGCCAGAGGAGCAACGTCCAGAGGAGCAACGTCCAGAGGACCATGACATGGCAGAACCTCAAAGACCTACAAAAACGATTACAAAGAAAAGAAGACCAGCTTGGGCTCATGAGATTATTCAGGATGCCGATAAGTATGGTGCTCCAGATGGATCTTTCAGAGAAAGCAAGAGACCTTGACCATATTCCAATTACATGGCATTGTTATGTGATATCATTGATGTTGAGCCTACCTATTATGAAGAGGTTGCAGAAAAGAAAGTATGGAAGGATGCCATGATTGAGGAATATCAGTCTGTCATTAAGAATGGTGTTTGGGATGTGGTTTCGAGACCAAAGGAGAAATCAGTTGTGAGTTCCAAATGGATTTACGAGACAAAACACTCAGCAGATGGCAGTATCAAGAAATACAAGGCAAGGTTTGTGGCTAGTGGATTCTCCCAGAAAGAAGGAATAGATTATGAGGAGACATTTGCTCCTGTGGCTAGGTACACTTCGATTAGGGATATACTTGCGATAGCTACAATGATGAAATGGAAGGTACATTAGATGGATGTGAAGACAGCTTTCCTAAATGTAGTGGAAAAAGAAGTGTGCGTAGAGCAGCCACAAGGATTCGAGACACGTGACAGAGAAACTCATGTGCAGATTGAAGAAAGCCTTGTATGGCTTGAAACAAGAACCCAGGGCATGGTATGGTAGAATTGACAATTTTCTAATGAGCTTGGGCTTTACCAAGAGTAAAGCAGATCCTAATCTTTACTACAAGGTTAAGGATAGTGGACTAGTGATATTACTATTATATGTGGATGACCTCTTTCTAACAGGAGACGAGAAGCTCATCACAGAGTGCAAGAAAAAGCTTGCATCAAAGTTCGAGATTAATGACCTGGGTATGATGCATTACTTTTTGGTTCTAGAGGTGTGGTAGAAACCGGATGAGATTTTCCTGTGCCAAGGAAAATATGCGGTAGAAATACTGAAGAGATTTGATATGATGGATTGTAAATCCATGAGTGATACTTCTTCAGAGATGGTGGATGTCACCATGTACAGGCAGATGATTGGTTCGTTTATATATTTGACGAACACTAGACCAAATATATGCTTTTCGGTGAACACTTTGAGTCAGTATATGGTTGAACCAAGACGTGTTCACTTGGTTGCGGCAAAGCATGTGTTGAGGTACCTGAAAGGTACAGTTGATTATGGAATCAGATATGTTTCTGGTCATGAGATAAGCCTGCAAGGCTATATTGATTCAGATTGGGCCGATAGCATCGCAGACCGGAAGAGTACATCTGGATGTTGCTTCAGTATGGGATCAGCTATCAGCTCATGGCTTAGCAGGAAGCAGATTAGTGTGGCACTCAGTACGACTAAGGCATAGTATATAGCAGCGTGTTCAACTAGCAGCGAAGCAGTGTGGCTTCGGAAGCTGCTTGCAGGATTGTTTGATCTCGAGTTAGAGGCGACTTGTATCTGGTGCGAAAACCAAAGTTGTGTGAAGTTGTCAGAGTGTTTCAAGACAAGTCCAAACATATTGAGATCAGGTACCATTATATTGCTACAGACGAGCAGATAGCAGATGTGTTGACCAAGCCTCTGTCAAGGGTAAAGTTTGAATACTTAAGGGACAAGCTTAGCGTGGTCCAGAAGGATATCCCCCGTAAGAGGGAGTGATGAGTGACATATGTGATTCTTGGGGCAGTAACTTGCAGAGTGTGGCAGCAGCGGGTGGTCATTTACAGGCATGTTACCATCTGTGGCACCAGTCAGCATGACCTCGCACAAGGTCAACAGATGTCGAGCCTTCGGGGCTGGCGAGTTTCCCAGCGTTTCAAGCTGGAGGGCCAACCTGTGTGGTTGGAGGTGTTTCCTAGCATTGGGCTAGATGGGTAGTGTGTGCGCACTACATCGCTTAACCCTCATGGTTAGATGCCCAGTCACTGTGGGATGGATGCCTGGTGTGCATCTAGGGCTAGTTGCCAGATTCTGTGTGAACTAGCAAGTTGCAGTTGCTCACACTCCGTTCAGATTGGGTAGTAGCGCAGTTTTGTGTAAACTGGCTCAACTGTATATTCCAGATTCTGTGTGAGTTGGATGGTTGCCTAGTTCAGTGTGAGCTAGTGGTTCAGAAGGACATCCCTTGTAAGAGGGGGTGATGAGTCACATATGCGATCCTTGGGGCAATAGCTTGCAGAGTGTGGCAGCAGCGGGTGGTCATTTACAAGCATGTTACCAACTGTGGCACCAGTCAGCATGACCTCGCACAAGCTCAACAGATGTCGAGCCTTCGGGGCTGGCGAGTTTCCCAGCTTTTTAAGCTGGAGGGCCAACCTGTGTGGTTGGAGGTGTTTCCTAGCCTTGGGCTAGATGGGTAGTGTGTGCGCACTACATCGCCTAACCCTCATGGTTAGATGCCCAGTCACTGTGGGATGGATGCCTAGTGTGCATCTAGGGCTAGTTCCTAGATTCTGTGTGAGCTGCAAGTTGCAGTTGCCCAAACTCCGTTCAGATCCGTTCAGATTGGGTAGTAGCGCAGTTTTGTGTAAACTGGCTCAACTGTATATTCCAGATTCTGTGTGAGTTGGATGGTTCCCTAGTTCAGTGTGAGCTAGATGCCTAGTTTTGTGTGACCTGGATGAAAGCCCTATAATGACATAAGGTCCAAGAGGACGATGAGGCGGTGCCCACTAGAGAGATGCTACATGTGTTGATGAGGCCCCATATGCATGACTGTGACATGACCATATGCATGACTGTGACATGACCATCAGATAGTTTGTGTGTGACTATGACAGAGCCTATGTGGCTATGATGGTGATACTTGTGACATGATCTGATTGATCGTGAGATAGCATGTTAGCTTGTGTGGCTATGGTGATGCTACCTGTAGACTAGTCTGCAAGACCATGTGAGTCGTGCCCATGCCATGTGAGATGGATGGATGTGTTAATACCTCCCTAGCTAAGAGGGAGTGTTGATGTTTTGGTAGTTGCAAGAGGTATTAACCTCCAAGTGTAACCTTTGTACTTGGAATAGAATATTTCGGGAGTAAGAGAACCATTAAACAGAAGTGTGAAAACCCTAGAAGAGAAGTCAGCCCAAAGAGAATAATAATAAAGAAATAGAAGGCCCCAGAAAGATAAGTCGGCCCCACCTGGAAAAGTCACTTGGACAGGCTAGTATAAATAAGGAGGTGCCTAGCTCATTTACACACACTCACTCACTCAAAAAACAGTGTGCAAGTCTAAGGAGGAACTGTGGCAGCAGCTAGGGCGCAAGTCTAAGGAGCAGCAATGCCACCTAGGGCACAAGTCTTTCTGGTATCTTCTTCTTGTGCTCTTCTCTTTGTAAAGGTACGCTTTATTTGTATTGTGTTGTTGTTGCAGTAGTGGTGTTTCTAGTTAGGGTTTATCTGTTGGTTCTAGTGTGGACTTGTCGAAATCATTTTATATAAGAAAAGGTTATTGTGCTTGGGTGTGGCATATGTGGATGCCTATGGTTGGGTGACAATGATGTGACATTGTCTATGGTTAAACAAGCATATCAAAATTTTAACATTGAGCACATGTTTTACTACTATCCAATGCTCCTACCTTGGCTCCACCATGAACTAACATAGTGTTGACCAAATACATAAAAGAACCTATCAGCTACTTGTACAATGAGGGATCCACCAACTTTAAATCTGAAGTTGTCACCTTCTTTAAATTAGTGATCATCGGTGTGGCCATAGGTTTGCATTCCTCCATCCCAAACCTTTTAAGGATCTGAACTGCATACATACCATACCCAAAAGTAAACTCCCCTAGTCTCTACCAAACCTCCAATCCCAAGAAGTTATGAATCATGCTGATATCCTTCATCTCAAACTCAACAACCATGTCTGCTTTGCACCCTGCAATGAGCTTCTCTGCACCTGTCAGAAACAAGTCATTGACATACAACACCAAAATGAGCAAATCAGTCTTAACAAATATGTAATATAAGTTAGATTCTAGAATCTACTTCATTTTTGGTGAAGCCCAAACTCTACAAGTATCCATCGATCATGGAATACCATACAAGGATTTTCAAAGCATACACACATGAGACTCCTTCCAACTTACCTCAAAGCCCTAACGCTGCTCTATGTACACTTCTTCCTCAATAATCCAATTAAGGAAAGTTGTCTTCACATCCATTTGATGTATCCTCCATCCCATAAATAAAACCAAAGACATAATTGCTCTAATGGAAGTGTACTTGGCAACTAGAGCAAATGTCTCCTTATAGTCCACTCCCTCTCTCTAGAAGAACCCTCTCACCACAAACCTTGCCTTGAACTTCTCAATGTTGCCATATGTTGCATGCTTGACCTTGTAGAGCCACCTGGAACTCACAACTGATTTCCCCTTCGATCTTGGAACTATGTCCCAAACATCATTCATCATGATGGAGGTGTACTCCACCATGGCATCCCGCCATACCTGCTAGTATGTTGCCTCATTGAAAGTGGAAGGCTTGGAATCTAGAATGTTGTTCATCAATGCCATATATTCTAGAAACTTCTTCAAAGGTTTTGTAACATCCCCAATACCAAACTGCTTCGGTACCACAATGTAACATTACCCAACCTACTACTCGGCAATGCTACTCCAACATCCAGTGCACAAATTCTACTCTATAATCATAAGTCTACGCAATAATACTTGAAGTAACGCGCTCAGCCCCAAGTTGAGTCGCACCACACAAACTTTCCTCTTTTTACACGACTTAAAGCAACGGAAATAACACAAAACAATTGCGCACCCAAGCATACTAAGCACGCCACTTTACTGCGCGCGTATTCCATACCGAACATGAGATCACTACTGCATGCACAACCACTCTGGCATCACACGTCAATTATGTCCTGCTTGTAAACGCGAACTGCTTCCCTGTGTGCACGAGTAAGTCCAACCTCTGGTGCACACAGAGTATTTCCCTGCGCGCACGGCCATTCTAACCTCACCTAGGAGACTCATGACCAAAATCATAAGGTTAACATAACATGAAAATTAATGACAATTGTCATACTCATGCACGACTACAAATACAAACTATCAGCACCACACTTACATGTGCAAGCAGCATTATACAAAATAACAACAATTACTTATATGCAACAGCATACAAGAATTAAAGCCATATTAAACACAGATAATTAAACACACAGTAAATGAGACAAGCACATAGAGACACTTATCTTTTATGAAAAGTCACCAACTGCGCGCAGAACTCATACGTTCCTCCCAACCATAGACTTTGTTGCTCATATACTTTCAGCAACATGTCACCCTCGAGCTGGGGTTTAACTCCACCAGGGCTAAAGGGTTCCTAATGCCAAGCTAAGGTCTGACAATCAATCGAATTGCTCGGTCCAAGGTGCCACTGTTGCAACTAGCCTACAGTCTCTCATTTCCCATGCACCTATTACACTCAAGGAAGTGTGCCCCTTTACTCAACAGTCCCTCGATTGCCCCACTTCCCTCCCAGTGTTCCAGCAACAGGTCAGACAGGAAGTCTCTAAGCCCTACAACTAATGCCCAGCTCACCAGGGAACAATTCCCAGCAAAACTCTCACCTGGACAAAATGCTCATACGCCTGACAACCCACGTCTTCGACAACAAATCTCTCGCCTAGAGAGATTGTTCACGGGCCTGACAACCCGCCTCTTCGAATAAAAAATTCAGTTACAATACAGAAAACACTCACAAGCTTTTCTCTACAGATAAGGTAATAGTCATCCTTCTCAAATGGTCTGGCCCCTTCTGCACATGAGAAAATGAATGACTCCATCGAATGAGTCCCCCCCCCCAAATACACTAAGGCCAGCAATATATATTGCATGCAAACCGGACACTTGTCACCTTCAGAAGTAGCTTTAGCCACTTGGGGACCCGTTCCCATCCCTCGGAAACTTAGGATAAATAAATATCCATAAACTACACTTTTTCGAAAATATTAATAAAATATTCCCTAGGACTTAAGTCCCCCTCCCTTTTTCCCTTTTCCAGTGGAGTTAGCCCCCATCTCTTTTCGTTTGATACGTCTACGTGCATCAATGTGATAATATTAATAACTTGAGTATGATTACACTTTAGAAGGATCGGCGCACTGGCCTATTTGCGTCCCGACTCACCAACCTCATAACCAAA
The DNA here is from genome assembly GCA_009831015.1 of Picea engelmannii. Lineage (NCBI taxonomy): Eukaryota > Viridiplantae > Streptophyta > Pinopsida > Pinales > Pinaceae > Picea > Picea engelmannii. The sequence goes on from ML776774.1 coordinate 1,044,926, forward strand.
CAGGATCTCCGGCCTCCATTACATATACATCCATATATATATAACTCAGCTCAATGCGCACTTCCAGGTAATCCCCGCACACTTTCAAGTGTGCCCAACACTGTGAAATGTGTGCATCCTTCCTTTGATGTGCAACCACGCGCACTTACCCAAGTGCGCACATCACTATGAAATGTGCGCACCCTTTCATTGATAACAATTCTCGCGCACTACTTAGGTGCACGCAACACCAAAACTTGGTGCCAACAGCTCATCAACCTATATATACATTTACATTTACAATTGGTACCAACAACTCACCGGCCTATATGTACAATTACAAAGGGTTTAGATTAGGGACATTACAGGTTTGCTCTCTCTAAATGTGCTAAGTCTCAACATGCTCGTGAGCATCCCTCAATGTCTGAAAAACCATCAAGGTCTCTTGACAGAAATGGAAGGGGCTCCCTGTCTCCCCCTCTTCACCTGAACGCTATTGCAATGCCCTGGAAATCACTGGTGACCCCGGCTCAACCTTCGAAGCTTCCTGCTTTTCATCCTCTCCCACTGGAGTAGCTTCCTGAGACTCCCTAGATGCAAAGTCTTCCTCAATTTTTACATCCCTCCTTGCTTTTGTCTTCCTTTGCTCTGGAATATAGACCTTGTAAGCCTTTGAAGTCTCACTATAACCCACAAACAAACCCTTCCTGCTGGAAGGATCCAACTTGGTCCTCTTCTCTATCGATACATGGATACAAACTGGACAACCAAAGATCTAGAAATGACTCACCTCTAGCTTCACACCAGTGAATGCCTCCTTTGGTGCCTTGTCCTCCAAGATTTTATGAGGACAATAGTTTTAGATGTAGATAGTTGTGCTACATGCCTCTACCCAAAGAAACATGGGCAAGTCCTGGTCATGTGACATGGGCTTAACAGCCCCTATGATGGATCGATTCTTCCACTCTACAACCCCATTTTGTTGTGGGTTGTATGAAATTGTCAGCACCCTCTTGATTCCTACCTCCTTGCAAAAGCACACTCGAAATCCTTGGATCTTCCCCATTGTCTGATCTCAAGACTTTGATCTTCTTCCATGTTTGGTTTTTAACTAAAGCTTTGAACTCCTCAAACCAGCTAAAGACCTCATACTTGGTCTTTAAGAAGTAGATCCAAGTCTCGCAAGAGAAATCATCAATAAAGGAAACATAATACTTGTTCCCTGTCATTGACACTACTGTCATCAGTTCTCAACAGAGATCCAAATATACTAGGTCTAGAATCCCCTTAGACCTATGCTCCTTGCTTGGGAAAGCAACCTTGGCATGCTTGCCAAGCGTGCACCCTCTGCATACACCATGTTGCTCAATACTAAACTCTGGAAGACCTGTGACTATCTCCCTCAGAATAGGCAATGCCCTATGATGCAAGTTCCCCATTCTCTTCTGCAACAACTCGCACAAGCTTTCAATGATATGCACCAAGGCCTGAATCAGTTCACCCTACAACCTGCACAAATTACCTTCTCTAACTCCTATTACCTAAGCTATATCTGGGTTAGATTCCTTCGGGTTAATGAGGACTTGTTGGTTCTTGAACTCCACTGCAAAGCCCTTATCCTCCATAACCAAAACTAAAAGCAAGTTCTTCCTGAGACCTGGTACAAACAAGACATTGTCAAAATCTAAAGAATTATCTGACTCAAGTTGGAAGGGAATAGTACCAACTACTGCTACTAGGGACTTGGCATCATCACCAAGCTCAATCGGTACTCCTGAGTCCTGCTTCTTAAGACTAGAAAATAAGTGCCAGGTTGATGTCATAAGTCGAGATGGCCCATTGTCCACATACCACGCATTCATTGGAATCGCGCTAGTACAAAGGCAAGATAACAATGAGAAATCCTTCTCGAACTTGATAGCAAACTCGTTCATTTGAGCTTGTAGAGGCTGCTACCCGCTTCTGTTGTCGCTCCCCTTTACCCTTCTTCTTATCTAGACATTGTGATGCATAATGACCATGCTTATAACAATTGAAGCACTCGATTTTACTCAAGTCCTTCTTTCGTGGCTTTAAGGTCGAGTCCTCTGTCTTTCCCTTACCCTTGATGTGTCCTTTACCTCTACCCTTATTTGACTAACCAAATAGAGCTAGGTTCTCTTCACCATCCTTCTTGATGAACTTTGACCTCATCCAAGTCTCCTCCTAGATATAGTCATCCCAAACTCTCAAACTCAAGAAGGTTTTCCTGAGCGCAAATACCTTTGACAAATGGTTCACATGAAGTTGGGAACCATTCAGTGTTATGTTCACTATACCCCAACTACTACAAGTTGATCACGAATCTATGTGAACCTCATCAGGTAACTAGTGACTATGTCTAATATGGTCATCACTACGGATTTGAGTTTGTTTCGCAACATCATCTTCTTGTTTATGTTCTAACACTAGTAGAGACTAACCAGGGCATTGAACATCTCCTTCGTTGTCTTCTTCTTGGATACATGAGGGACCAGATGATCCTTAACGACATCCATGATCATCTGCTTGGCCTTCACTTCCCTCTTATTGCAAGCTATCAATTGTTGCGGAATTGTAGGGGGAGTAGCAACACCCTTGACAATATCCCAAAGATCGTTCTCTTCTAGTAAGAGTGTAACCCTCACCTTCCATGATAAAAAATTCAAGGCACCATCCAATATGTCCTCAAACCTGAGACCAGTTTATGCCATCTTTGAGATCTGTTGACCGCCTCTCCAACATAGGTGGTCAACTCCATGTGCCATGAAGAGATGCATCATCAGATGCAAATTTGTTG
>ML776774.1:1066942-1088854 GCA_009831015.1 Picea engelmannii
GTTCTAACTTCTAAACTTCTATTTTATGACATGTGTACTGAATATTCTAATTTCTTGTGTGTCTGATAATCCTTGCTGTAGTAACCAGTTGTATCAATATTTTGTGAATGTTCCAGTTTCTAAAAAAATTGGATGTTTATGTCTGTATTTCATTTTTGTATCTGTAATTCATAAGTAATATATATATATATATATCGATACCTGATTGGCTCATTGTCGAAGGGCACGAGTGAGAGCGAAAGTATATCTATAGCAGATGCTTTATCAAGATTTCACGCTTCCAGCCACCGAACATCTGTGTTTTTTTCCTTAGTTAATTTGCATAATCTGTTAGTTAGCTCTATTTGTTATGTTGGAGTCTTTAAAATTCCAATTAAGTACAGTATTGTTATTTATTAAACATTGATTATTCCAGTCATTCGCCTGGCCCTTTATCTTGTAACAGTTATTATCTTATGTGTCAGTAATTTCATTACATCTGAGTCCAATATATTGTCGAAAATCTGTTCATGGTAGCCAGCAAGCATCAAAAGCACAATGAACACACTTATTTGGGAAGATACTAGGATATTACCATGTCCTGTCTCTTTATCGATCACCATCAGACCTAATGATGGAGCCTGTTCTTGAACCCTAACCGTGAATCTTTCATGGGTACTAAATCAGTTGTGACTCGTGAAAGATTGACTCTTCTTTTATAAGTAAGATTCCAAGAATTTTAGAATTAGGACATCTAAATCTATGATCAACCTTTTCAATTGCATCTCTATGACACCTTTGTGATGAACGTGTTGTATTGAATGGTTTGACGTTTTCCTAAAACAAACAGTCCTTGAGTCCTGATGTATGATGTCTATCTTTCAAGTTACACATCCTCTTTGTGGAATGTTAAGCTAGAGTTCGAAGTGCAGGTTAAGAGGATGAAGTAGGACATCTGAAATCGGTGGAACAAGGAGACATATTTCTTGACTAATTTCTTTTGAATTTCTAGCTTTTTGGAATTTAACTTTCTACTTTTGTTGAACATAAAAGAACCCCTCAGTGTCTCTAGAATTTCAGTGCAGACAATGCATGCTAGAGAATTTCAGGCACATCCATTCATCCTTCTTTTTGGGCCTATTGTTTTCCCTCGACATTGTCTCTTTTTCCAGCCTCCCTCTATTTCCCTTTCCATGTCTATGTTGTCAATTATTTTCTTTCATCCATTTCCCTCCGACATTTCTATTCCTCACCTATATTCCTGCATTTATTGTTTTCTGCATTTGCATAGTACACTTGTTTTGGTTTTTCTGCTATAGACCAGAGTCTGACAATAGGCTTTTTTTGGTTGCAATTGGTGATTGGACCATTGAATGTAGATGTGGATGATGAGTTTTGTTTGCCATATATGGTGACTCGAGCATGGATGGATTTTCTCTATTGAACACAGTCACTGTGTTAAATTTGGCAGCATCGACAGGCATTCTCCAATGAGAGGCCATATGGGCCACACTGAGGCTAGCGAGGGAAATTTGGAGAATCAACCAGTCTTGTGAGGTATTGACAAAAGCCAAGGGGAACGTACAACCTCTGTGAATCAAACCAAAAGTCGGGACAAACGAGATGCTATGTAAATCTAATGCAAAAGTCAGGGAGAACGTACAACCTCTGTGAGCATAGACAGTCTAGTGCAAAAGTCAGGGGGAACGTACAACCTCTGTGAACATAAACAGACTAGTGCAAAACTCAGGGGGAACGTACAACCTCTGTGAGCCTAGTCAAGCCTTGTGAGCCATGAGCAAAAGTCAAGGCATCTAGCAAAAGTTAAGTTGAACGTAAAATTCCTATGAGCTAGAAACAAACGATCTTCTTGATATTGCAAATGATGTAATGTATTGATCTAGTGCGTTGGCACTTCCACCATGAAGAAATTTGAATTGCTTTGTAAAGAGTCAAGTTGTAAAAAGTCAAAGTTGCATGTCTAGGTCAAAGTTGTCAAGTTTGTTGCATGTTGCATGTTGCATGATGACATGCATGCATGTCATGTGCATGCTAAGGAGTTCACATGCATCTAATGTCAAGGGCGAGTTCCTAACTGAAGTGGTAAGTTCAGTTCTATTTTTGACTGCTGAGTTAATGGTCAGTTATAATTCTGATGGTTGAGTTAACTTCAGCATGGCTATTTCGAGCCATCTCCTCTCTACCTCTCCACTCCTATTTAAGCAAGAGGTCGACCCTCTCTTTTACACAATTGTTATGCAGCGTATGAGTGAGGAAGAAGAGTGATATATCCGTCCATAACAGAGTGGTAACAGGTGCGTATCAGTCCAGCTTAAAGGCAGCCATATCAGTCCAATAACAGGCTGCTATAACAGTCAATAAAGGCTGCCATATCAGTCCAATAACAGGCAGCTATAACAGTCAAATAAAGGGCAGCATATCAGTCCAAGAAAGTAGCGAGGTACACCTTCAAGGCTGGCCTATAACAGAGTTTATAACAGCGAGGTTTCTCAGTAGTCTACAGTCAGGTTAGAGTCATTGGCAAGCTCTTTAAGAGCAGAGTATTCATGGTGGATATTTTGTAAGTGATCATACTTATTAATGCAATAAAAGGAGATTGTTTGCTGGGGTTTTTCTCCCTGTATAGGGTTTCCCCAGGGTACATGTGGTGTGATCTTGAATGCTGGTAAATTCTTATGATTATTGCTGTTCTGATTTATGAATGATGTTAAACTAAGTTCAAAGTACAGTCAGAATTTAAAGAAGTACTTTCAGTTTTAAATCAAGCTCATAAATTAACACACTGAACCATCTGTTTCCAGCAAGTTTGTCATTCCTGAATCATAACATTACTGCTAAAAAGTAGAAATGTCCTCCTTTCTTCCTGTGTTTTCTGACGCTTGTGTCCTGTGGCATTTCTGGGGTATTTTGGCAACAAACACCTCCACTCTTCTGTAATCTGACCTAATTATTGAATAAAAAGAAGATTTGAACTGCAGCAGTTGAGAAGGTTCACATAGAATAAATTCAGCTGTAAAAGAGTTCTAGTGTGCACACTGAATAGTACCAAGAACCATGAAAGTGTGTACATCATATGACAGAAGTGTCAGAACCGAGCATCGAGCAAAATCAAATAATTTCAGAATGAGTTTCAACTTTCAAATGAGAGGAGATGCCGCACAACTAGACTGATGGATGTGAAAGTAAGTGCGGATGTAGCAAAATCCTCAAATTTTCAAAAAAATAGACAGGGAAAGCAGTCAGGGATCTAGGAGCTCATGCAGGTGCATGTCCGGTAAGAATGCAGCATTGGACTTTGAAGGATCCTGTAACTCTAGATTATAAAGACCCTCAAGAGGAATGCCCATCACCAACAAAAAAATAAGAAAACCTTGTATGAGCATGTGAATCATGCATAACTTGTTCAAACCTTTCACTTTTCCAATTTCTTCAATTATTTCAATAACAGTATTATCACTTCCTATTGTATCTATAACATCTGTATTTGGTGCATTTGAGGAGAAATAAATTGATAGCCAGCTTTATTGAATTTCCATTAGAAAACCAAAGCAACCCAAACGACCGCAAAATGAAATAAAGTGACGGCTGAATTGCTGCCATGCAAGAATTGGGGAGTAAATTTGCCTAATAAGGCTATGACCATTGATAGTTTGTTAAATTACAGCACTGGGTGTTCTACTAGTCAGAACTCCTTTTCAGCATAACCATACTGTGATTAATTGAATGTTTTACAGAGACGGATTGAATTGTCTAAAATATATAACCTTCAAGAGGCCATCATAGTCAGTGCCATCATCCATGCATCCAACTCAAGTTCATAGCTTTATCAACAAACGTTTTTTAAGCATTTGATGTTTGATTATCTGTAAAGTCATATTTTTCTTCAAGTGTATACTCTTCATTATAAGGTTAACCTCCAATAGAACTTTTATAGTACAGTAACCTAATGTCCAAGTATTGAGAACTTTGGCAGACCATCAACAGATAATTGGCTAGATGGTGCAATCATGGAATTTTGAGTCCAACCACAATGCTTTAATGAACGTTCTATTACCATGATAGAAAAATAAAAACAAAAATTTATGTCAAGCCAGAAATGGCATGTTTTGCAAGAATAGGAATCCATATTCACTGGAGATTCTGGACGAAGTTGAGTAATTGTGAAAGAAATTGGAAAAGCTGGAATCTGCCAACATAGAAAAAGGAGAGAACCAACAAACCATCAAACTGGTTAAGGAGACTGGAATGATTGGAGGGCAGGCAGTACATGATCCTCAGAGACCTAGACAGCAGGCCAATCATTATCAAAGAGGAGAAGGACAAACTAGCCCTGATGGTGAAACCCCCTGCATAATCTGTGTGTCCCTGGATCTCCACTCTCAGCTGACTACATGTTTCAGAAATCTAGTGCTTGGTATAATCCGTCTATTTACAGAGGTTGTTTATCTTGGTATGGATGTAAATTCATTGTAGTGGTGTGGTCCATAGCCCATTCTTCTGGGCATTTTGTTGTGAAAAACAATGGAAGTCTAGAAAGTAGCAGGTGAAATTCACTGTTTATCTGTTCTAATAGTATTTACCATTTAGAAGTTGTATGGTTTGGTTTATCTAGGAAACCCTGATGCAACTGATGGGAGATCTGGACAGAACTCTTATTCTGAGAATCCCAACCAGTGTTTCCCTCCCAGGGGCTGCTCCTCCCAGAAACACACTCCGAGCAGGAGCATCCAGGGAGCACCTCTGGAAAAGCGCTCCGGGGCTCCCTGGGACACTCCCTGCCACTGGAGGGAGTGTGGCACTACCTGGGACACTCCTGGAGCAGGGAGCGCACTCCCTAGACACATTGAACCGTAACTGTGGTTTTTTAGTAGGTTTGACCATAAATGTTGGCAATTAATGGTAATGTAAAATTCTTAAACTAAAAGGATAAAAAGGAAAGATAAAGGAAATGTCGACTTTTTATAACATTACCATTCATTGTTTCAGGATGTTTGAGAGTGGTTCCAACCTCATCGGACTTCATATGGAGAAAGTAGAATCTCATATCCCATTCAAAATTCAGCAGATTTAACAGTTTTCAGGATTTCGGTATTGATGTGATTGCAGCATTTTCATTGGATTATATCACGTATGAAGGTATGTAATCGGCATTTAATCAAGAACACCAAGCCCTTTATGTACCCCAATGTTGGTGGTGTTGATTGTTGAACTCCTTTGTTCGTGGCCTTAGCAAAAATGTACCCTAACTTCTAACTTCTAATGTACTATGGCTGGCATTTCTAACTTCATAATAATGTAGTATTCATCTACAAGTAGCACAAATATGCATGTTTTCATATATTATGCAACTAATTTGGCATTCTGCACGTTTTTTTCATATATATATATATATATATATATATATATATATATATATAAAGCACTCCGCTCCCAAGGTTTTTTGGGAAATGGCGCTCCCGTTCTCACTCCGGCAACATAGATCCCAACAGATTTTGTAGATATGTACCTTTTGCTTTATATGGATCATGTTAATATAAATGTATCTTTGTTTCCTAGCAAGATACAAGAAATAGCAAATTGTGCAAATTAAGTTTGCAATGACTAAATCTCTCACTGCAGATTACTGTGCAGGTCCAGAACGTGGAGCTGAATGTGGCATGTCTGCACCAGCTGCTGGAGTGAGCAGGAGCATCCTGCTGACTCTGCAGTTAGGCAATCTCGGCCTTGTGATGGGACACCACATCATAGAGCAGGCTGAGCAACAAAAGAAAGACAGGACAGGCACCATAGCGGGCCTCGCAAGCCTCCTCCACAACCCTTGAACAATAAGTTTCTGACTCTTGCCATGGCCATCTAGAAAAATCTGAAACAGCCCGATAATGAAGGCTGGGGCACCACTGTACCTGATCCAGAGCAAGATAATGATGGGTGGGGCATTGGCCGCAATGACAAGAATGACCCTTCTCCAGATACAGGCCCGATCCCAAAAACAGCCTGAATGGTTATCTTGGACATGTGCTATCTTTTTGTTTTGTGCCTTGTGGCAAGACTTAAGAATTATTTTTACTTATATGCTGCACCCCACTTTTTGGGAAACTGCCCAAATTGTACATATTTGAAAATATTAATAGTTAAAGGGAGCATTGTTTACTAAAATTAAAGTTTGCAATGCTTAACATATTTTATGAGAGTACTCACCCGGTATCCATGGAAATCGGCAGCATCCACCCGAGCACCTTCCTGAAGCAACAATTCAGCAACCTGTATCGCACCCCGCACAGAAGTCCAGTGCAGAGCAGTCTGACCAGTGTGATCCGTAGCATTCACATCCGCGCCATGCTGGTAAAAAAATTGCAATGTAATGATCAATGACGGAGAAATATCCAAACAACAGCATAGAAGCCAACCATCCCAATCCAAAAAGATATTGGAGCCAAAGCAATACTTGATCCAAATTTACTGAAGGTAGCATAAGTCAATTAAAAGTTCGCATGCTAAGTATATCCTAATTCGGTATCAGGGTCTGTGTTCTGCGTGGGTGCAAGTAATAATAATACGACAATAATCGATCTCGTTCCTATCTGGCAATATACTTTACTCCACCGAAGCATTGAATTAATAGATAAACAGCTGAAAAGAAAAACCATGAAAGCAAATCAAATCTTAAGAGAAGAAACCCTGAGAAGCAAAAACAATAAAATTTCTTAAGGTTACAGAAGGAAATTAAATTTTCCCATGCCAAGCGTATGCTAATTTGGTATTAGGGTCTGTGTTTTGCATTTGTGCAAGTAATAATACGACGAGAATCGACCTCGTGACACAATAGACTCCACTGAAAAATTAAAGTAACAGTAAAACAGCTGAAAATAAAACCATTGGAGCAAACCAAATCATCAGAGAAACCCTAAAAACTCGAAACAAAATTCTCTGAGTCGACCAGAAGGCAATTAAATGTTTAATCACATTTGGCATAACGGCCTATGTTTCGCAGGAGATGAGAAACTACTGGTAAAACAGCCGAAGAGGAATAAAATTAAAGCCCTAAATATGAAGCAAGCAAGGGTTCGAAACTGACCTCGATCAGATACTGAGCAGCTGCCGCGCGGTTATTCAAGGCAGCCCACTGCAGAGCATAATAGCCTCCCGCATCGGGGTGGGAGACGGAGCAACCCTCCTCTTCAACTAATCTACTCAGTTTGTCCAAATCGCCATAAGCCGATGCCGTGAACACATCGTTCCTGACGCTCGCCTCCTCGTCTTCAATTCGTTTAGCTGTCCCGTTTATTGCAGAGGAGGAGGAGGAATTTTGGTTCTCTTGAGCATCCGCGTCCGTCACAACTTCGATCTCCGAAGCCATTTATTTCAGAGAAGTTCGAATCTCAGCCCTGCATTCTGTCGGCTTCGGACAGGTATTTATAGAATTCTAACGGGCAGATCCACGCGAGGACGCGTTTCCAGACGAAACCGAGAATAAAGAAAAAGTTCCGGACTCTGAATCTTCCGATTCTGGTCTACTGCCATGGCCAGTGAGTGACTAAGTCGCCCTTCGGATGAAAGCCCTCGGTCGCCCAATCTTTGCAGAGTGGTCACATGAAGACGTTTTGTGGGCCCCTCCACGGGATAATGCAAGAGTTGACTGGACATCCAAGCCGAGGAATTTTTATCTGGTGTACTCATTTTACTTGTTGATGTGCCCACGGAAATAAAAGTTTCGCCATATATAAAAGAAATGATAATGATAATTTGATTTTAAAATAGATGTTAATTTCCATGGAGTTTCGCCACATATAAAATATAAAAGTAACGATAATAATAATTTAATTTTAAAATTTAAAGTTATATTGTTGATGTGCCCACGGAAATAAAAGTTTCGCCATATATAAAAGAAATGATAATGATAATTTGATTTTAAAATAGATGTTAATTTCCATGGAGTTTCGCCACATATAAAATATAAAAGTAACGATAATAATAATTTAATTTTAAAATTTAAAGTTATATTGTAAATTATAATAATAATTTAATTTTAAAATTTAAAATTCAAAGATGTTAATTTTCATAGAGTTTCGCAACATATAAAAGTAACTATAATAATAATTTAATTTTAAAATTTAAAGTTATATGGTAATATTGACAATTTTAAATTTTGAAGTTATATTGTAATAAGATGTTAAATATTGACATATAGATTTTTTTTATTTTTTAATAAAGATATTTATAATTTAGTTAAATATTAGATTTTTTTTATTAAATAAGAGTTTTTTTTATACAATATTATTATTTAGATTAAGTAAGTTTATATATTCATCGAGATGGGGTTCCAATTATTAGGTTAGAGGCATCCACGTGGAGTCTCCAGCCACCAACGCGTAGACATGGGATAATTGTCAATGCACACTTGGACAACAGCTAGTGCACATTTGGGGAAAGGACAACAGTTATAATAGTTTGATGCAGCAGTGGTTAATGGAGTTATGGTCGAGTTGGTGTGAGATGGGAATAATGAAGAGGTGAGGCACGAGGATACCGGAAGAGTAGCACGATAGTACAAACCTGGTGATGAGAAGACGTGGAGTGGTATGGGCTCGAGGACGAAGGACAGAGTTAGTTACTCGTGGCAGAATGAGGTGGGGAAGTTAGGAGTTGGGGGTGACATCGAAGCCTCGGGTTAAATTAAAGAGGCTAAGCAAACATAAAAGGGAGGACCAAGAATCAGGGATGCATCTTTGAAGTGAAGAAAGTGAGGAAACCTGTGTGTTGTGGCCATCGAACGGATTACGATGGAGTCTAGTTTAAGGGGGCTCTGTCACCTTGGATCGCTCCAACATTTGCATTCGAGTTTGGATTATGCGGTGGAAATCGACAGGCGATCGAACGGGCTTCTCCCTGGCTGCTAGCAGTCGTAGTTGGTCTCGATTCTAAAGGGGTCTAGATTGAGACTAGGTTGTTCCATTGGGAGGTGGGTTTTGTTTGGAGCAACAGCAAGATGACGAGACGAAACTCTAAAGGTGACCAAGGGAGAGTCAAGAGGATGAGAGGGATGTGGAACCACCTGCGTCAACAAGCCTTGTGGCTCAAACCAAAGAAACTCGAGTTGTTGGGGAGGCGGAATCTGATTTCATAGCCTTTGCTTGGAGTCAGAGAAGCGGGTAGTGGCTACAATGGAAGAGGCAGTGCATAGGAAGCGCAGGGAAACCTTAAAGGAAGAAATCATGGGAGAAGTTAAGAATTGGGTTCCAAACCCAAGCCAATCGCGTACTCGGGACACCAAGTACTTCAAACTGGTTGAAACTTACAGGATAATGAAGGCGATGGTGGCTCAAGCGGTGGCGCAACAGAACCAGAGAATAGATCCACCTTGCATGTTATTTGTGTCTTCGAGGGCAAATTTGAGCTCCTCTGCAAGGCTTGCTTTGGGGTCTGGTTCAGACTGCATCAAGATGAAGACCAGGGCATGTTGGAGCGACAACCTAGAGGGGTCTAAAGAGAAGTCGATTGTTGCGGAGGATGACCAACGAGTTCTAGGATTGATGCAGAAGGAAGTTAAGGACAAGGAACGACACAGCCATGCACCAGGCTGACAGGTTCAATCTCTAGTATTTCTTTTTTGAATTTCTTGGATTTTGCTAATTGAACAGTCATGAGGAAGTCTATAATTAAATCTCCAACTTGAAGTTTGTAATGTTTAAATATAAAGAAAGTCCAAACACTCATGGTTATGGTTATAGTAGTAAAATAGCTATATTGTCAAGGATAGATACTAATATTAAAACTAGATCAAAAATATGATTTTCGATATGACAAACCTCCAATAAAAAAACTTACATTTGCGACTATATATAATAGAAATCCTTAATATTTTTTTTATTAAAAAGACAAAATAAATCTATATATCTTATTTTTTCTTTTAGATTTGAACTTATAATCTCAAAGCAAATCTCAAAGCATGAAATGTATATTTTTAACTATTATAGTAACTAAAAAATTATGTAAATTTAAACAAAACATATTATATACAATTGGTCAGCATTGTACAACATAGAGCACTGCATAATAGTAATCTTGGAGTGCACATGTGACGTGGTGTTATGAGATGTGGTGGAATTTTGAGACATGATGCTTGTGGAGCAATGCATCCTTTTACTATAACAATATACGAGTAGTTTTTATATTTTGTGCAACTTTTGGACGATGCTTATCCTCCAAAATGTGTTGTATGTAAGTTGATGAATGCATAATGCATGTTGTATGTACACTTTTAATAAGGGAAATATGTTTTACTTTGTCAACGAAATTTTATAGTCAACGGGTAGCATCACCTCTCACTTTAATATTAATAATAAAATTTCATTTTTTTTTAATTAGAATTTTTTTGTGATATCAAATTTAAATATTATTTAATTTGAGTTTGAATTTATAGTTTTTTTTTTAAGATAGTAAAACTTATCATAATTTAATTGTTAATCAATGGTAAAGACAATTATAGTTGGTTACTATCAATAAATGTGGTATGATTCATCATTATTATTCGAATAAAACCATTCTGTCTGAAATGACATGTCAAGGGGTTCATAAGAGGACAAAGTTTTACTCTTGTTAGATGTTTCTAGGTCTTGGGTCATCTACATGTTTCCTTACTTTTAAGGAAGTTGAACTCTTACACAATCAAAAGCAATTTTAGGTCTCACTCCAAGACCAAAAGGTGGTTTCAACCTAGATAGAATTTACAAGAAAGTCAGTACCACGTACTATCATCTCCAAGGCTACAACAAAGTGTGATCAATTCCCTTTTCATTAAGTGACATGGTAATATGTATTGATTCCAATGAGTTATTTTAAGTATCATCTAGCCTTAGTCCCATACATGAGACCATATACTACCCATGGTCACAATTTAACCTCTTGCATAAGAAGCTAATTTATAGCCCATCTTCTTTAATATTGACTATTTTGATTTATAAATCCTAAATTTTTAATCTAGTTATTTATCTAAAAAAGCGTTCTCCTTTTTTACTAATCTTAATAAATAAAAAATTAACATAAACGGGTACTATGTGTATTAGAAATAGGTTGCAGCCAAGTTGGACAGCATAGTAATACAAAAAGGATGTTGTCTCTTAACAAAAACCAACATAAATATCGAGCAGTATGTGTCAAAGTCCAAATCATCCTTTGTAGAGGATTTCAAAAAGGTTTTGTTAGTATAGACTCTAAAAAAGACACCTAATATCAATATTGTTCTACATAACATATGAAATACTAATGAAAAATATGTTTACTAAGTGCCTCATCTTGACAGATATTTGTGGGTTGTGATTCCTAATTGCCCAAGTCCATGTCTTCAATCATTTGATGAATTGTTTCCTCTTCCCTGGGGTCATTGGGGGCATAATTCATTGATATTCTATCATTTCAAGCAACTAAGTGGAAGCCATTTTCAAGGTTACAGACCATACTCCTTAACATTGAACATTCAGCTTCTAGAACTTGGATTTGCCTTTTTTGTTGCACAAGGGTGTCCATGACCACTACATTTTGGGAAATGTGTTGATGTTCATTCTCATGTACCTTAGTTGTCATCGAGAATATGGGTGTGCTGTTATTGTTGATGAAATCCTCATGCATGTGCAAAACTCTGTGCATTTCCTTAATTCTCTATAATCCATATTCCAAATCTCCCACAGGTGCTTGAATAGAGAGTACACAATATCCATCCAAAGGAATGATTCCAAAAGGACAAGTCAAGCCTTTCAAAATAGTAAGCACAACAAACACCCAACAGATTGAAATGCCAACCCAAGAGGGAAAATACAAAGTAGACGCAAAATAACACAACACACATAGGAAAGAAATAAACATAGAGTCGCCGCAAGTGGCCAATCCAGGTGTCCCTCTTTAGAGTCATTCATTACCCATAAATTGAAGTTCAAAACATCCCCCAACAATAATCTGATCGAAATGAAATGGAAGAGAAACTTGAGACCCCTAATTCTAGTGCTAAGAACCAATAGCAAGAGGCTAGAGCTGATAGAGCTCCAAACAAGCACCAATGCACCAAGATAGAAAACACAAACAAGAACCAAGATAACACATAGCTAATAGAACTCCAAACAAGCATTGTGATATAAGCCATAAGAGATCGACTCAATACCACTATAAAAACACCAGAGAGCGCCAACATAGTTCTAGTGGGAAGGCTTACCTGATTTCCCTATGGAACCAAAGCCAATCGCCACCTATTCTCCTCGTGGGATGTCACACCCACCCTCTAAGCCATGATCGTAGCTTTCTCTCCTACACAATATCTCTACAAGCTTCAAATTATCGGCAACACATTGAGGTTGGCATGTGTGGGGATGTTGTAAGGGTGATGTGCATTGCATCTTGTTTCCATCTAGCTATAATATTATGGCTTTGTTGAGTTGACATATGTGATTTTATAGGATTGAAATGCGACACCACACATAAATTAACATTGAGCATGAGCCTAGGGGATAGCTTGGAAAGAAAATCCCCCATTTTTCCTTAAGCTTCCCTCATTCAATCTTGTGGCCCTATTGGTGATGGTGTTCGATTTACGATTTAATGTCCTTGTGACTTAAAAATATATATATATTCTTAAACCCATGAGTCTCCTTTTTTACTCTAGCAATGAGGCAGTCTAGCTTACTATCAAACAATTTTTTCATGATGTTCTTAAGTTTTATAATTATAGGTGTATCTCCGACAACAACTAATGACTTCGCTCTAGTCGCATTGATATATAGGACATCTCGGAGGATAGCATACACCTATGTTTGATTGTTTATGGATGTCCTTACACCTAATTTATAAGTTAGTTATTGTTTCCCCACAGGATCAAGGATGATCCCCCCGCACCCACCACACCTCATAATTATTATTTTTTTACCATTGACAAATTATATTAATTAATTTAATATGATTTGTTTCTTTTGGCCATATCCTAATCTCCTCGTTTTATATTTATTTTTATTAATACATTTGTTTATTTTGTGTCCCTCACATGCTTAATAGATTTAAGGTTAAAGTTGGGTTTAAGGGGAAAATGATAGCCAAGGCTAAATACCAAGGTTTGGAGTCTTAGAACAAGATTTGGTTGATTATTTTATAGGTCCTCTTGAATCAATGCAAATATGGTTTACTCAATTTGTTTTTACATCCCATTCACCCTTTTTTCTAGGAGATTAAGGTGTTGAACCCTTGGGGTCAGAGCCATTGCAGGAGGAAACCATTGATTTCTTGGTGATTGGAAGGCAAGTGCGCATTCAGAGGATGTTAATATCGGAAAAAAGTTGCAAGGTGATAGGTACATGGGTCTTAATTGAGTTCTCAGATCAAGATAAAACTCGGTGGATGAGATTGGGGTGACAATCTCAAAGGTACGAAGAGTAATGTCGATCTCGGTCTTGGTAAGCTCGATGGATTGAAAGTTTTTAATAATGATTAAGATACCTTGGAACTGGAACCGCCATATTTTCAAGATTTTTTGACAAGTCTTCTCCTCTATAACAGTAGAGAAAGGGTGGATCTAGAGGTAGAGTTGGATTTTGTAGTATCCTCGAGCATTGAAGGAGGCTTCATTGGTGCATTGTTATATCTAGGGATGTTGAGTGGGGTTTCAATTGGTTCTTGTGCCAAGGCTTTTGAGAATTTGAAAATTGGTCCTCCGAAGCCTTGTATTTTGGAAGGCTCTCCTCCCAAGTCTACGAGGGATGCAAATTTAGGAAGGCTTGAAAAACATTGGAAATACATAAAGAAAAACACTACTAATTTTAATCCAGTCTAGGATGATGATGTCCAATTTAATGAAGTTGTTTCCTTGTAAAAGGTGCTAGTAAGAGATTTCAATAGTCAACACTTGGGGGAAAAGGTGATTAAGGAGTGGGTTGAAGATTTGTTGGTTCCATTCCTTGAGTACAATCCAATGTTGTATATTTTGTCAAACGATTGGTTAGCGCTAGTGTTTCGCTCAACTTGGGACTTTGAGAGAATTCTTAATTCTTGCAAGAAGTGGGATGTGAAACAATTACCGTGAAGGACTCATGTTATTCCTTTGGTGTCGTTACGAGCTTCAGGGCCTCTTTGAAGATCGACTGGTATTTATAGTAAGAACTCAAAGTCTTGGGATCACACCAATTCACTTTTAAATGCTCATACATTGAAAACTGAAACTTGGGATGCTTCAATGGTTTTGTTAGATTTTGGGGAGGGGGGTAGTAGATTTCTCAAAGAGTCTTCCTAGGATCAGGGACACTCAATAGTCAACTTTTAGCCATTTTTCAGAGGTTTTTAGTATATTGGTGAGGGAAACCTCTTCCCGAGTAAAGACTATAGATCTAAGCGATGACAAAGATCCTTCACACCTTGTTTATGGGGAAGGTAAGGAGGGTGGTTTGAGGTATAACCTCTGGTCTCATAAGAAAGGAGGTTATGTGTTTTGAGGAATTATAAAATGGGTTCTAGGGTTTTTGGAAGATAAGGGTTCAAAGGGTTTACATCGAGACACAAAATTCTTTATTCCAATTGCTTGGAAAAAAGCTTGCAGTGAGTTTCTTTATGGGAAACAAATTTCTTTTAAAGGGGTTCTTAGAGCATCAAATACCCCTATAGAGGGTTCTAAATGATCTTCTTATCCCTAAATTGTAGAGGTTTAGCCAATTCCTCCAAAAAATGGCACTCGAGAGGGTGATTTCTGTTCATAATCCCGACATCATACTTCTTTAAGAAATTGTGTTTGAAGGGAGATAATTTGTGTTTGACTTGGAGAAATCCATAGGGGTTTGGATTTTCCATATATAGATGTTAGGGGTAGGTTGAGGGATCTTATCTCGGGGTGGAAGAAGGCATCCCTTGAATTCTCTATCAATTGGTCTTTCTCTTCGGGTATGGAGCTTACATTATTCTCCTAAGAATTGGGGAAAGAATTCTTGATGTTGAACATTTATGGTCTATATGCCGACATAATGGAGTATTGGGATAAGGATTTTAATCAATACTGGTTAATCATGGGTTTGGCTATTATTGGGGGTGATGTAAACTTTTCCTTGGGTACTGCATAGAATTGGGGGCTAGTTGCACAACTTGATATTCCCTCGGGATATTTTCTAAGAAAGTTAGAAGAAATTGGTTTTATTGACATTGAACCTACAAAACTCTCCCCCGTGTGGCAGAATCATTGAGATGGAGCTGAAAGGATTGCCAATAGGTTCCTTATTTCAGAACATTAGTTGAACGAGCCTTTTCATATGAGGCAATGGATCACTTGTGGGGGGGACTCTAATCACTCTCTAGTCCTTTTTGATGTAATTTTGCGTAAGAAAAATCCTCCATGTCCTATTGAGCTAAACCCTAAATGGTTGAAGGAGGCAGATTATGTCAAAAAAACAAAAGAATTTTAGACATCATTCAATTGGACTTTGATTTATTTGGCTGCAATTCAGTTGACGAAAAATCTCAAAAGAGAAAAATAGGCCTCTGTTGTATGGTCTTTAGTTAAAAAGACTGAGGATGAATGCCTCCTTAGGGAGGTGGAGGAAAAGCTAGAGAGTTTTTACCTAAGTGATGGTTTGGGATACCTCATAGAAGCCACAAAAGAAGAGGTGAATTAATTAGAAGCAAAAAAGAGAAGATTGATATCAGACAAAAAAAAATGAACAGAGATTAAAGAGTAAAACTCTTTAGATAAAGGCTAGAGATGAGAATACCATGTTTTTCACCATTTTGCAAACTTCAAGAAAAATATAAACTCAATATGGAATATAAGAAAAATGATCGCACAAGAAATTCTAGTTTCAAGGAGATTGCACAAGAGGGAGTGGTCTTCTTTGGAAATATTTATAAGTCTAAAAAAAGAGCAACAATAGCTAAATCGTCAAGATGGATCGGTACTCTACTAGCTTTGAAGATGCAAAACCAAACCAAAGTATAATGAAAGAAGTTGGGAGAGAGCAGTTGCTTTCAGTACTTTACAACTTTCAAAAAGAGAAAATCCTTAGCCCAGATGATTTACCAATGGAGCTTTTTTGGGGGTGCTTTAAGTTTACAAAAGAAGACTTGAGATTGGTGACTCGAGAATCTAGATCCTCAAGGAAGGTTTTGGCTCTTTTTAATATTACTTCTTTAGCGCTAATCCTAAAGTCCAATAACCCTACATATTTTGAAAAACTTGGACCTATATCTCTCTGCAACTACATTTAAAAATTCATTTCAAAGATTATTTCTAGAAGGTTAAAAGGAATTTTGTCTACCTTTATTTCATGTGAGCAGTTTGATTTTCTACAAGGGAGATTGTAATATTCCAGATATAAAAAGTATGCAGAACATAAATAAATAGTTGGAAATGGCAGATGAACAACAATATAACCATAACAACACCAGAATAATACCAAAATGATACCAGAAAGAACACTTTGATTACTGACAACAATGTTCACTTGCCTCTTCGAGGGGGCAACCTCCAGCAGAGCTGAGCTCCATTACAATAATATCCAAAACAAAAGTTCTCATACCCTCAACTCCTATTTATACTAAATATGTCTATCAAACGAACCATCTAGAGGAAGATCGTTCTAGAAGCGAAAGCTTCTATTAGGTCTTCTTACATTGGACTTATTCTTCCTTATTGCTAGGCCTTATTAATATTGACCTTTATTACATGGAAATATATTATTCTACCTATGTGAGGGGTTAGGTCCCTAACATGTCTTCCCCCTTAAAAACAACCTTGTCCACAAGGCTTGAGATGGGGAAATTGTTGCAGAATGGTAGTTGGTTCCCAACTGGCATCTGTTGGAGTTGTATCTTTCCACTGGACTAACACTTCCTTGATGGTTCGATGACGCAGACAACACTCACGCTGGTCCAAAATTGCTTGTGGTTGTAGCCAAATGGAGCCTTCTTCGTCCAACTCGGGAAGGTTGGTTTGAGTTTGGCACTTAGTTCCAATCACCTTCTTTAAGAAGGAAACATGAAAAATAGGATGGAGCTTAGAATGACTGGGCAAAGCTAACTGATAAGCCACATGTCCCACACGCTTGAGAACGGTATAAGGACCATAAAATTTGGGCGCCAGTTTCTGACAATGGTCAGCCTTGAGGGAATTTTGCTTGTAGGGTTGCAGTCGAAGAAACACCTGATCTCCTTCTACAAATTGACGTTTAGAGTGACCTTGATCTGCTCGTTGCTTCATGCGATTCTGGGCCATGACCAAATTCTCTTTAAGGGTACGAAGAATAGCTTCTCGAACTATAAGCGTTTGCTCAACCACTTGGGCCTTCGAGACACCTGGAAAATATGAGAGAACTGAAGGTGGCTTTTGTCCATATACCGCTTCAAAAGGAGTCATGCAGGTAGTTGTATGGTATGAAGTGTTGTACCACCATTCAGCTAGTGGTAACCATTAAGCCCATTGATTTCGCCTTTTCGATACAAAACACCTCAAATATGTTTCCAAACACTTATTGACAATTTTAGTTTGACCATTAGTATGGGGATGATAAGTTGTGCTAAGATGCAATTGGGTGCCTTGTAGCTTGAACAGTTCTTGCCAAAAATCGCTGGTGAAAGTTGGGTCGCGATCAGAGACAATAGAATGTGGCATGCCATGAAGCTTGAAGATATGATCCATGAAAAGTTGAGCGACAGTGGATGCTGTAAATGGGTGTTGAAGAGCACATAAATGAGAATACTTGGAAAGACGATCAACTACCACCATGATGATTGATTTATTGCCCGATTTAGGTAAGCCTACAATAAAATCCATAGAGATATCCTGCCAAATAGAAGGTGGAATCGGAAGCAGTTGTAGTGTGTCAGGAGATTTGACTGTTTCGCCCTTGTTGCGTTGACACACATCACATTCAACCACAAAATTACGAACGTCTTGTTTCATACCATCCCAGAAAAAAGAACATTTGAACCTACCATAGGTTTTGGTAAACCCAGAGTGCCCAACTGTGGGTGTAGCGTGAAGCTCAAAAAGTATCGTGGATTTAAGTTTTGACTGTTTACTTAAATACAAATGACCTTCGTATGGAAGCTCGTCATTGAGCTAAGAATACCCTGGGGAAACTAGATAATTAGACAACAATTGTTCTATCAGATGCAAACTTTTGGGATTGTGTAGCCATTCCTGGTGAACAACTTCGAGCCAATCTGGTACAATGAAGGAGAGAGAAAAAAGGGACCCTTCATCTTCTTATTTTCTGGAAAGTGCATCAGCAACCACATTGTCTTTGTCTTTCTTATAAATGATCTCATAATCATATCCAAAGAGCTTAGTCACCCATTTTTGTTGCTCTGGGGAGGAAAGGCGTTGCTCCAAAAAATACTTGAGGCTTTGATGATCTGTCTTAATTTGGAAGCGTTGACCCAATTGATAAGGGCGCCAAAGATCCATGACATGTAGAATAACCAACATTTCCTTTTCATAGATTGATTTTCCCAAATTGCGCTCGGACAGTTGTTTGCTGGTAAAGGCCAAAGGTTGATCCTCTTGCATAAGGACAATGCCAATTCCTTTCCCGGAAGCATCACATTCCAGGAAAAAGGTCTTTGTGAAATCAGGAAGGGCTAGGACTAGAGTGGTGCACATGGCCATCTTCAAGGTTTGAAATGCTTGAGCAACTACTGGAGTCCAAGTGAAAGAATTCTTTTAAAGGAGTGCAGTGAGAGGTGCCGCAATCTTTCCATAATTCTTAACAAACTTGCAATACTAATATGTTAAACCCAGAAATCCACGCAAGCTTTTGAGACTCTTTGGGTGAGGCCAATCTTGCATCGCTTCAATCTTTTTAGGATCCACCTTGACGCCGACCTTGCCAACAAGATGACCCAAGTATTCGACTTCCGAGGCACCAAAAGCACATTTAGATTGTTTGAGGAAAAGTTGGTGCTGAGAGAGTAGATGGAGAACTCGATCCACATGAGCAAGATGGGTTGTCCAAGTTTTACTATAGATGAGAACATCATTAAAGAAAACTAAGACACAATGACGGAGAAAAGGACGAAAGACATGATTCATGAGGCTTTAGAAAGTGGAGGGAGCATTACACAAGCCAAAGGGCATGACCAAAAACTCATAGTGGCCCTCGTGAGTTCTAAATGCAGTCTTAGGAATGTATGCCTCTTTCATATGGATCTGGTGGTAGCCAGAACGAAGATCAAGTTTAGTAAAGAACTGGGCGCCACTCAATTCATCAAAGAGGTCATCAATGACAGGAATGAGAAATTTGACTTTAATGGTGAGTTTGTTGAGGGCGCAAAAGTCAGGACACATGCGCGAAGAACCTTCTTTCTTAAGGACCATGACCACAGGTGAAGAGTAGGGGCTCGTACTAGGGCAGATAACACCTGTGTTGAGCAAGTCTTGAAGAATTTTCTCAATTTCATTTTTTTGGGAAAAGGGGTGACGATAGGGACAAATATTGGGAGGAAGGTTTCCTAGGACAAGGGGAATGGAATGATCATGAACACCACGGGAAGGACGAAGTCCCTGGGGAGTGGGAAAAACCACTTGATGTTTAGAGAGGATGGATTGGAGGTCCTGTGGCACAGAAGGTGTCTCAGTTGCTTGTATGGCATGGAGTTGGGCAATAATGTCAGAATGACCTTTTTTTAGTAGCTTTTCCATGCGATGGGAACTAATGATCTTCAGGGAACCGACATGATGCCTTGGAACATATATTGTTGGCCCTCCTAGTTGAATTGCATGGTTAATTCCTGAAAATCCATGAGGATGGGACCCAAAGTCCTTAGCCATTCTGCACCCAACACAATGTCACAATCGCCCATGTTGATAGCAAACATATGAGATTTCAGGTAGTATTCACCAATTTGGAGACACACATTTTCACAACGCCCTCCACATTTCATGGACCCACCATTGGCAATCATGATTTGAAAATGATTGACTACACAGATATAGCAATTAGTTTCTTGGGCAATGCGGCGATGAATAAAATTATGGGTGCTTCCACTATCAACAAGAATGATGACTTTCCTATGCTTGATGTAACCAATTAGATTGAGGGTTTGGGGAGCAGAGAAGCCAGTGAGAGCATTTAGGGAAATGATTGGTTCTACTTCGAGAGGGTCTGAGGGAGGGATTATGTCAGTGGGTTCAAGTGACACTGAGACAAGGGGAGCCTCAACATCCTCTTCCGAAACATCCTTCGATATGGCCATAAAAAGCTTTTGTTCCTTACACTTGTGTCCCGGAAAAAAATTGTCATCACAATTATAACAAAGGCCTTTGAGTTGGTGTTCAGGCATTTCGGCCCTGGTCAATTTCTGGATCTTTAGTGGAGTAGAAGGAAGAGTGGGAGTTATTGGTTTAGTGCGAGGAATAAAAGAGGGTGTTCAATTTTGAGAAGAGACAACTTGTTGTGCTTCCTTAGCTCTTTTAGTAGATTCCACCCAACTCCGAGGCCGAGCCATGAGGACATGAGCACGAATCTCATCCTTGAGGCCACTGATAAAACATTCTCGGAAAAAAGCATCAAACATGCCCTCTGTATGAAAAGTCAATTGCTCAAAAGCAGCTATAAAGTCTTCCACTGTGCCAGATTGTTTCAACTTTGTAAAACGACCTAAATGGTTGGTGTCAGTGTCAAAGCGTTCATAAAGCTATGCCACAATGTGTGTCCAAGCCACATACCCTTGATGGACATTTTTTCTCCATTGCCACCATTGCAAACGTTCTTGATCTAGATGGAGAACACCATACTAGAGTTTGGCCAACTCATTCGTAATGCCATAGAAAGAGAAATAATGTTCCATTTGAGTTACCTAGCCAGTGGGATCCGATCCATCAAATTTGGTCACATCCACACGTGGAAGGCATAGGTCACGCTGAAAGTGATGGGGCTGAACATTCTGGGAATGAGAGGAAGTTTCACCTTCGGTATGCAAAGGTGGGTCAAATAAGGGAAGCTCTGCAGGGATATGCAGCTTGGCGTAGATCATCGTAGCGACAGATTCAAGCTGGGTAGTAATGTCTTGTTTGAGCTCTTGTTTGAGTTCCGTGATTGAGGCAATGATGGAGGAATGCATCTTTTGATTGATAGTGGAAATTTTGGGACTAAGTTGTCGCACTTATTGTTGGGTTTATGTGAAATTAGAGTGCAAGGTAGTGAAGCGAGCTTCCAAGTCTTCGCTACGGTTATGGGCCATGATGACGAGGGAACACGAAAAGGGGCGGGTGGGACCACACAAAACATGGGTTAAGGGTGAAGTGTATCACAACGATCAAGGCGACGAGTTGAATCCAATGGGGTAAAGCCCAAATAAGGGTGTTGGAAGGGGGTCGGGTCCATAAGAAAAAAAAATTGTTGAAAAATGATAGGTGTGACTGCGATAAGGGAGAAGAGAGAAATCCAACGGAATAGTTCTCAAATAATGGTGCCAATAGTATCCAAACTCGTTTTTTTTTTTACACCTGTGGAGTTATACTCCGATTTGAAGAATACTGCAGTGATGAAGTGCCCAAATGCTTAACAGGAAGAAATGTGTAGTAATTTCGCAATTCGAATGCAAGAGACACAGTTGCGCCGCAATAGATCTTGCTATTCTGTTTTTGTTTCCGTCCCAAGGGTTAGGTATTCAAGGGTTCTACAAACAAGGGTTTTCCCTCTGCTATAGCTCTTTGATATACATGTGGGTCCAACAGTAGTACTCGATCCAATATCTCAGGGCACCAACTAAGGAGGCTAGACCGTGCCCTTAGCCGTACTACCCGACTACCCAGGTACTAGAGAGTATCTTGTTGGGTATGTGTTATATTCTTTGCATGTGTGTGTGTGGGTGCGTCAGATACGACAACTGCGTCTGACGATCCCTTCCCCTAGGGCTCTGCCGTTGCGCTGGGCGCTTCCTAGGGGGGTCCCAGGTATT
>ML776774.1:1093231-1129951 GCA_009831015.1 Picea engelmannii
TAAAGGTATTGAGAACAGATAATGGTGGAGAATTCTGCGGAAATGAATTCGAAGAATTCTGTAAGAAGTGTGGTATAGCGAGGCAGAAGACTACTCCATACACTCCTCAGCAGAATGGAGTTGCGGAAAGGATGAACAGGACACTGATGAAAAAAGAAAGGAGCATGCTCAGTGGTGCCGGGTTAGAACAAGAATTTTGGGCAGAGGCAGTGAGTACAGCATGTTACCTGGTCAATCGATCACCTTCATCAGCGTTGGATGATACAACTCCACATGAGGTATGTTCTGGAAATAAACCCTCTCTTCAACATCTTAGAGTGTTTAGTTGTGATGCTTATGTACATGTTCCAAAGGAAAAGAGGAGTAAGCTGGATAATAAAGCTGAAAAGTGTATCTTTATTGGTTATAAAGATGGTGTGAAAGGTTATAAGCTTTGGAACCCAGATTATAAGCTGGATTTTGCTATTTTTAGCTGATTTGTAAATTAATCYCGGATTAAGGGATTAGGGTTTTGGTATCTACGGAATACCTAAAAACATTGTATATATTGTATGGCGAATGGTGAAATTCGATATAATGAAAATAAGAAAGGTTTTCCCGGTTGAGGGTTTCTGGTAAAAATCTCTGTGTAATCTGTGTATGAGCCATTGATTAATTTTTGTATTGCTTAAGAATCTATATGCATTGCTTTACTTCGTAGGTTTAAAACTTACATATCTTCCGAAGTGTTTTTCTCGATGGCACTATAATAGTCAGGTGAACGATCGATTTATCTATGGATGGCTTCAAGAGATCTAGGTCGATCTGTATACAAGTGTTGTTTGATGCGCTACCACTCGAAGGGGTACCAACATGGGTTACAAGGGTGGCCAACATATGTTCGCTTAAGTACCACTTGTATTTCCTACGTGCATGTATCCCTGACTGTGGGTTGATGCGCGTAACGACAAATCTCTATAGCTTAAAGACGTCGAAATACGTCTCTACCTTGAAAAAAATTAACCCACAATTTTTTGTCGAGGAAGGTGTTGTCATACCAATTGTAATATTCCATATATAAAAAGTATGCAAGACATAAATAAATAGCTAGAAATGGCAGATGAACAACAATATAACCATAACAACACCACAATAATACCAAAATGATACCAGAATAATACCAGAAAGAACACTTTGATTACTGAGAGTAATGTTCACTTGCCTCTTTGAGGGGGCAACCTCCAGCAAAGCCGAGTTCTATTACAATAATATCCAAGACAAAGGTTCTCATACCCTTGACTCTTATTTATACTAAATATGTCTATCAAAAGAACCATCTAGAGGAAGATCCTTCTAGAAGCGAAAGCTTCTATTAGGTCTTCTTACATTGGACTTATTCTTCCTTGTTGCTAGGCCTTATTAATATTGACCTTTATTACATGGAAATATATTATTCTACCTATGTGAGGGGTTAGGTCCCTAACAGAGATAGATCCACGAAGCTATGGGTATAGCACAAGAGGGCCTTCACTCTATAAAAATGAAGAAGTCAAATGTAATGGTGGTGAAAGTGGATCTTTCTAAGGCGTATGACAAGGTTAATTGGCTCTATCTATGGTTAATGCTCATACACCCGAGTTTATGTGTTTCTTTTGTATCTTGGGTAATGAATCATGTCTCATTTGTTTCTTTCTCTATTTTGATAAAGGGATCTTCCATTGAGTTCTTTAGACAAAAGAGGGGTCTAAGGCAAACATGCCTACTTTCCCCATTATTGTTCATCACAGTAGTAGAAGGTCTAAGTAGATCTTTGAAGGAGGCTCTAAGAAATAGGAATTCTAAAGCAATCGGAGTTGGAAATGCCTACTCCCTTACACATCTTTTGTCTATTGATGACATTTTGATTTTCTATGATGGCTCAATGAGAGATGTTGCTAGACTTAAGAAAATCATGGATTTGTATTGTTTTGCATAGGAATGTAAGTTAACATGGAAAAATCTTCAATACCCTTTGTGGACATTCTTGAAGAATAAATTTTGTATTATCTCCATTTTTCCATATTAGCAAATTGGTTTGAAAAATGGATTGAAATACTTGGGATTTTCTATTAAACCTAATGATTATAAAAAATGACTAGCAATGTTGGATCACAAAATTGGAAAAAAGGCTAAATTTATGGTGCAATTTCTAGTTATCTAGAGGAGTAAGACTAGTCTCTGTGAAAGTGATGCTTGGAGAAAATCTTGTTTATTGGATAACATTGGCATGGATTCCTTAACAAATTCTATAAACCATAAGAAGAAATAGATTTAGATTCATTTGGTTAGGGAGTGGAGAAAAAGGGGTATCCCTTTGGCAAAGTGGAAAAGATTAATATTTCCAAAAGCTTTGGGAGGTTGGGACCTCGATGACATTTTTCTATTCTCCAAAGCACTAGCTACAAAAAGTGTTTGGAGAATCATTCAAGGAAAAGGGATTTGGTATCACATTCTGAAAAATAATTATATCTCCCCGGACTCCATGGAATATTGGATACGAAATCGCTCAAAGAGTTTTTACAATATCCCTCAAAGAATTTTCACAATATCATTATTATCTAGAAAGTAGTATTGTTAATTTTTCATTGGGTTGGCAATTGGTTGGCGTGGAAGGTTGGATGAGGAACATAGTTTTTGGTGGGTATGGACCCCTAGATTGGTAATTGTGAGGACTTTAGACTTCTAGGCCACCTCGTCCAGTTTCTAAGAAATAAAGGCATATACATTCTTTTTCAAGTAGCTGATTTGAATTTGATTACATGTTAGCAACATGAGTGGTTATATGTTAGGGAGTTGGGAATAATAGATGAAGATGATGACATTTGGGACTCTTATACAATAAAATTCGGATCCATTTATGTTCATGTAAAACATGATGAGGACAACTTGGTGTGGTCTTTGAATCCTCCAGGCGCATATTCTCCAAAGGATGGATATAAGGTCGTGGCTCTATCAGGAGTATATGATTCTCAAGAGAGGTGGTGGTGGGAAAAGGTATGGAGATTTGGGTATGCCCATAAAACTAGAAATTTCATCTGGTTTTTGTCGAAAAACAAAGTTTTGACTTGGAATATTCTTCAAAAAAGAAACACCAATGGTCCTAGATGGTGAAATATGTGCATGGTAGTTGATGAAACAAATCATCATCTTATCATGTCTTATGGTTTTGATTCTCAAGTATGGAAAGAATTGGAGAGATTCATAGGGCTAAAGGATGATTGGCTTGTGGATTCTAATGAGGAAGCTCTCAGAAATTGGGTTGGAAATGTTGCTACAAAGAATTCTAGAGCTCTACCCTTAATTACTATCGGGGGTATGTGATTAACAATAAACGAAAAATATTTTTTATAACAACGAGGTTACCCCAATTCAATGTGCAATCCAAAGCTTAAATATCTTGGGAGCTTATAATCAAAGAAAAGTTCCAAAGCCTTGGAGGCATCTTTTTGAAGAGGTGATTGATATATATGGGACCTAGGCTTATTTCAACGAGGCTTCATAAGGTGATCCTCTGAAAGCGGGGAGGGAAGGTAGGTGGCTTTATCTTCCTATTGGATGATAATTTTATTATATTCAAAGTTGGTATAGGAATGGGCACTAACAATTTGGCAAAACTATTAACACTAAAGTTAACACTCACTCTTGCAATTGAGCATGGTCAAACAAAACTTAAGATATTTGGGGATTCATTATTAGTCATAAATTGTTTTAAGAAGGAATATATCTTGAGAAAATTTACATTGCAACATTTGTTAAATGAAATATGAGTTATTCGAGAGGGTTTCAATCGAGCCACTTACAATAATATTTTCAAAGACAAGAATCAACTGGAAAACTCTCTATCAAAGGAGGGCTTTCAAATGGCACGTGGTGAATGGTGGATTTAGGACACTGTTGGCAGCCAAATTATCATATTGTTTCGTCGATTTTTGAAACGCAAAAATTGCAAAGAATTTTTTTTATCCGCTGCCTAATTTGTATATACGACAGAATTGATCGTTGTTTTCATTGTTTTTGGGTGATTACTTTGTTGTTCAATTGTTTTAATTTTTATTTTATTGATAGCTGATGCGTTTACCTATTTCAATTTGATGACTGACAAGCATGAAATTGAAATCCTTTTATAAGCACATTGACTAAACTCTAAAGGTTTTCACCTTGTGAAATCAAACGAACCTTTGGAAGACCTGAAATCACAAAACACTTAGGCATGGTGAATATGTGACCATGTGAAAAATTTATAAAAGTCTCATAACATAAGGATAAAACCAAATCGTGGGTGATTTATGTTATTATTAAATCAATTTTGAAAGTTTGATTATTTCCTTACCCTTTGCGATTTTGGTTATGTATTTCTTACCTTACCATATGATCTGAATGTTGAAATAAATTGTTTTGTCACTATCTTATCAACGTATGACATGGCTAGCATCCGTGCTATGAAATGAAATGATTATCTCTCTGTCCTGTCCATCAGTGATCACATTCATTTCGTCTTCTGGATGGTCCTTCGTGACCAGAGGGTAGGTTTTAGGAGACGAAGTGGTTTTTGAGTTTTTCGTCCTCTAGTTCTGGGTGTTTAATCAAAGCTTGACGTGGAAGTCATGGTAGCGTCCCTCCAAGCCCTTAGTTTTCGGTTCACCGTTAGCCATGCAAAATCAACCATTTTTTTTGGGTTGGCTCGAGCACAGACCCATCCGTTTTGCATCTTTTGGTACATTGTGCGCAAGTTGATGGATCCTCTGGTTAGGGTGTGGAGTCGAATGGTTCACAGGATTTTCTATCTCATGACAACGTTGTAGACAACCTCATCCATTTCGGTTGGGTAAAATTCATCCAGTCTTTTGAGGGTTTCAACCTGGAAGTTGCACAAGCCTTTGCCAAAACTTTTGACGGTGCCAAAGCTAAGGTAGGCGACTTGTTGTTGCAAGTAAACTAAGAATCCATAACTAAGGCCACGAGTTTGTCACAGGAAGGGGACCGTTGGTTCAAGAATATGAAGATAGAGGGAATCCCATGGCATTCATTGTTGGTATCCAGAAAATCACGCTATAACGTAAAAGGTACACCTATCTAGTTGTTCAAAACTCGTTGCCATGGCTTGTTGTTGGTAATCAAACAATTTGTGACCTGCAAATGGCGTTATGGGTTGGTGATTTTGTTTCATATACAATTATTGATGGTTTTCCTGGGTTTTAAGTTGAAGTTGCCTTTTATTTACTCAAGAGTCTCCAAAAAATGTCCAAGTTTTACCAAAGACAGAACCCTAACCCTGAGTCCAGTTTGTTCCATCATGGTCTAATCCGGGTTCTAGTTAATGCCCAATTGTTGAAGACGTGAGATAATTGGTAGAGTTTTCTTGTTAGGAATAGCTTTGTTCCTTTTCCATTTGAGCATGTTTCTGGTTTACCTCTGAGTGTTGATGAAATTGTCGGTCCAAGTGTATCATCCCATTCTCTGCAAAATTTTCAAGTTGAGATACAAGTCTCAAAAGACTTTGTCTTACCATCCGATACTTCGATTGAGTTTCTCTCGGTAGCCGAGGTCACCTCCAAAAAACGCGATTTCATTCCAAATAAATCTTTGGAAGAAATTATGAGTCTTTTAAGGGATAAGTCATCAATTTCCCCTGATCCTGTACAGACTAAGGTTAGTAATGATAAAAATAAAATTAAAAGACAGGGGAAGCAAGTTACACAGGATGTTAATGACATGAATTTCAAAAATAAGAGGAGTGGTAGACTTCTGTCAAGGATGGCAAGGAACCGATATCAAAATCATAATAAACCCATTCCTACAGTAGTTATAGAAGATACGATATTTATCAAGGATGCAAGCTTTGATTCCACCAGAGTGGATTTGCCCCAATACGATTTTGTTTCAAACATGCCTCTATTTTTAAGGGAACAAGAAGGGTTTCCAGGAATATAGTACGATTTAAAAACGACAATGGCACAAGGTAAGCCTTTGAACTCAAACGATACACGCCCTCTACCGAGATTGGAACAAGTGCATTGTGAGGAGTGTTTCACTTGGATCCAGAGGTACTATCAAGATATCCCTTATTTGCAAGCTCAACTTAACCAGGTAATGGCTCAGAACATAGTGTTGGAGAGGGAAAACTTGGATTTGAGAGCCAGTGTACAACAAACTTCCCCCATAGCTAGCAAAAGATCCAGGAAATCAAGAGATATCGTCATTAAAAACTCATCCAACATAAACGCTGTTATGAACTCAAAATTACCAAATGCCTCTTTTTCCAATGTTTAATGGGTAAACAAGTTCTTAAGAGTTAACGTTTTGATTGCTTTGTTATAACAATTTTTTTTTGTTTTTTTGTTTTTGTTTTTGTTTTATTAGACTAGCTACAGAATCGTAGATTCTGTAGCTTGTCTATAATTAGTTTATTAGATTTTTTCTAAATTAAATTCATTTTTTCCTTCTCAGGTTTGAAGAGGAATGAATTGCAAGGGTTGATGGAACAAGTGAATCGTTGGGAGATGCTTCAAATTTGCAAGTTTTTCTTTAAAAACAGTTTCAAAAATATTTTGAATTATGTAACTATTTTTTGAATGGTTGTTATAATAGACCTAAATTAAAGTTATCTTTTCGAAAAGACTTTATTAAGGAAGATATGTCTCTATCTTAGAAGATATGAGAAACAGATCATGAACATATTTAAATACTGGTACTTTCCCAGAGACATGGTATGCTTTTTGGGACCTGAAAGATGGACTCATTTTTTGGAATGATATGAAATACATTCTGCTTTTGGCTTTAGTCCAGATATGTAAACTGTATGATGTGATTATTGTCATATTATTTTCATATTTTTCTGAGCATGAAAACATATACGCTATGAATTAGCTTTAGTCTATTCAACATTTTATGCTTTCATGTTATTCTTATATCTTTATGGTCCATCATTTATGGTTATCATAATCCTTGTGGATAATTAAACATATAACAAGTATCTATAGATTATGAGTTTATGTCGAATGTTAGAATTTGTTATAATCATTTGCGAGAGATTGGAGTTGATTCCATCTCTAGATTTTGAATCACATAAAGTCACATGAGAAAAATATTTGTCTTTCTGTTTCTTGTAGATTTCTTTCAAAACACAAAACTCCTTGAATTACTTCAGGTACTATCATAAGATATTCTTTGCCTCTTGCCATAGATTTCTGCTTAGCAAACAAGTTATTGGATCCTGCATTATACAGGAAGACAAATAGCTTAGCGATTTTCTTTATTGTTGATCAACAACAAGTTAGTTACCCTTTTTCTTTTGAGTTGATTTATTTATTTTATGAATGAATAACGATTAAACAATTCAACTTTAAATGCTTTGTTCATTACAATCATATATTTTATAGATCTTATTCATTCATTTTGTTGTTTTGTGACTATTTAGTTGTAGAATAATTTTCTTAGCTTTATATCTTAATCAAAATTTGTTTCAGTAGCAAAACTTTCATTTTCACAAGGCTTTACACAAACCTTGTATCTGTACATAGATATTGTATATAATAAGATTGTATGCTAGTTATATATTAATAGATAGGTTTATCGATTAATGTACGTAGTGAGATTGTATAGATAGATAGTTTGTGCCCTTCTTAGTTTACCTTAGTGTTTTCATCGACTGATGGAGCCATAAAACCCATCGGGGTAGGTTACTTTAAACGGCTTGGGTTAATTAGACAACCTTGGACCAGATCTTCCCTTCTCATTGACGGTGTGTCATAAACACCCGTCAACAAAGACTCAAAATGGTCTCAACACAATTATGTTCATCATACTTTCTTGTGAAGTTCTTACATTGTTTATTGCTTTGTATTTGTATTTTTTGGAGGATAATCCTAAAAGGGCTAGGCCCACACTTATTTATTGAAGGAATGGTAAGCACATAGGGACGATAGTATATAGAAATATGCTAGGATATTTTTAAACTGGAAATAAGAAACCCCTTGTAGATGGAAAGTTGAAAGGTTCGACACAACTCTTAAAAACCAACCCCTTGTCCATCCAAACATGATGGGAAAAAAAATTACCTCAAAAATAGTTGGCTTGCACCATTAGCCCATTCTACTTAACTCTTAGATGATTCAAACACCATGAAATATTTCACTCAAATTTGAGATGGTGTGGATCCTCATTCAATGTTTACAATGAATATTTAAAAATGATGGAACTCTTATAATAATGTGCTTGAATCTAACATTTGCGAACTTAATAGTTTCAATGCAACTTACAATTTTGGAATAAAATGTTTTTAATAATAACACTGATAAAATAAAATTACCCTTAAAATTACGAGAGAGTAGCACAAGAATCAATTCATTCTTTGGTGGCTTGGCGGAAACAAGGAACAACAATGGGACTAGACATGTCCAAAGTAAATCATTGATTTAGTTATGCCTTTTTCCATCATGTCTAAAATGCCTTTAATTTTGTTGATTTTTTTGTCTCAATGGTGCACATTTGTGTTTCTTTCTTTTCCATTCTACTTATTGATTCTCCAATGGTGCCCTTTCAACCTACTAGAGGAATCAAACGAGGGATCCTTTGTCTCCATATATTTTCATTATCATGGTTAGAGGTCTCAGTGGGCTCATTGATTTCTATAAATCCGATTTGTGGATTGCGAGACTCTTTTTTTCCAAGATACATTGTCCAGGGAAAACCCCCAAGTGCTTCCCCCCATTTCGAGGATGGTACCCAATGTAAACCTTAGAATAGTCAGGGCACAAGGTCAGTCAACAACATGGATTTAAGTCATTAAAACAATATACTTGTTATGAGCTCAACATGTCACTTGTGGGAATTGAACTTGGGTGGGAAGGATAACAATCATTCATCCCAACTACCCGAGTTAAACCCAATTGACATGGATTACATGACTTATACTAGTTTGTAAGTTACATGGTGGTTGTGTTATGCCTGCAATTTGTTAATGATATAATGTTATTGAGAGAACACTTGCTATAAGAAGCATAATCCTTCAAAAAAATGTTGGAATATGCTTTTCAAAGAATTCACGATGTCAAATTAATGAAGGGAAGAGCAAGATTTTCTTCTTCAATACCCTTTTAGATGTCCAAATGCATATCCACGGAATCTCAAATTTTACAAGAGCCTCACTTCCTAGTGAATATTTGGGCATTTCCTTGGTAGAGAATAGTGCATGAAAAAGCAAGTGGCAAGATCACGTGCCTAAAATACATAGAAAACTTCAAAGTTGGACCTTTTGAAGCCTTTGTTTATAGGGTAAGTTGACAGTTCTCAAATCTATCCTTCAAGCTCTCCCTTACTTTTTATTTATTTATTTAGATGATAGTTCAAAAAATTATTAATAAAAACTAGCAACTTCAATAAAAATTATGGGTAGGTCCTCACATGGAAGCAAAGTGGCCCTTGGTTGCATGGAGCAAGATATGTGTCCCCAAATATAAGCGACATTGGGGACTTCAAATATGAAATACATCAATGTTTTTGTATGCCTTGAGCTACTCTAGCGTTGGTTTCATAAGAAAAATTCAATGAGGGGTCATATTTGGAAGGGGAAATATGATGCACAAATACCTTGGAAGGACATTCCACATATTTTACATGATCATAATGGATCTCTTGTATGAAATAACTTCAAAAAATGGCTTCCAACCATTATTGAAAATAGTTTTTGGGAGATCCGGGAAGGCAATACCACTTTCTTTTTGCATTGATTCCTAGAACCAACTATTTTCTTTACAACATTGTAGAACCCCTAAGTGGGTATTCATATTAAAAAGAAATCGAAAAAGATTAAGCGTCATCAATTTTTGGAAGAAAATAAACGACAAAAGTCTTCTAGAGTGACATTGGGTTTCCAAAAGTGGAAGAACCTTGAATTTTAGCCATTCTTTTTTCCATAGAAGATTGGAATCATGGCATGAGTTGCAACAAAGGTATGCAACATAGAAACACAGACATGATATCCTTAAATGGGGAAGGAACAACTTGGATAATTTCATTGTTATCCAAGGATACATTGAATTCATGGAGAAGTTCAAACAAAGATAATAATTTTAATTTGGGGTAAGGTTTGGAACTCAAAGTACTAGTCTAAGATCTCCTCATTCCTTTGACCATCATCGTGGAAGCAAATCTTACTTGGGGACAACATCTACACAGATGCTTTCATGAGACCCTATCAATGTATTATGTTTCTTAACTAATCAAATACCATTGATACTCTTATTAGCCATTGTCCTTGTGCCCAAAATGTATGGAATTGAGTAGCATTTAGAATGGTTGGGGCAATTCATATCCAATGGGAAGTTCCTACAATATTCCTCCATCAACGACTAAACTAAAATTCTACTAACAATTTAGGTTAAGGTTATGGTCCCTTGTGTGAGGATTTGTCATGTGGAAAATATGAATATAATGGAATTTGAGTATTTTCAATGAGCAAACAAGCATGGTTCTCTCTAAGGGCCATGAATCCCTAAAATTGTTATTGTGGTCATTCTTTCCAGACTAAGGAAACCATAAGATCTATTGGGACTCCAAGTGGACCAATCCAAGGTATCCTTTTGGGGAATTGAAGTGGATAATCTCTTACATACACTTGATTGTACATACAAAATGGCTCCTCCCCCCTTAGCCTAGTTAAATCCATCTCATCCTTTCATTAAGTTGAATTTTGATGGTGCCTCAAAAGACAATATGAGATGTGTTGGGATAGGAGGTATCCTACAGGATGTGGATGGGTGCCCCTTAGCTTGATATGCACAAAAAATGAGAATTTTGACTAATTTTGGTTATTCATATCCAAAGATTAGGGAACATAGTGGCAAATGATTTAGCATATAAAGGCACTTCTTCTGGTTGGGTTGTCAAGAAATATGGTGATATAACACCCATACTCTACCTGTGCAGATAGTTACATAACTCAATTCTCTTATATGGAAACTACAGATAGATAGCTATGGTAGGTTATGGGAAATATAAGCCAAATGACCTTTAAGAAAGCTTAAATGTGGACATGACAAGCAACACTAGGAAAAGTGACTATGGCACAAGAGGCACCATTTATCACCAATACCTTGTAATAAGAACTAGGAAATAAGCATTTAGTAAGGGTTTTTGTGAAAGTAATTATTATTAATTGGTGGGCCATAATTTTCAAAATAACATATGTTGAACCCTTTGCAACTAGAAGAGGAGGCTTTGTGAAGGTTTTAACAAATATTTTTGTAGAGGTTCTTGGCTTGCAAGTGGATAATTTTGTGAAAGTTTTTTTCAATGCACTATATACATATATAGTGCACCAATGTGTCATTGATGCAAGTGCATCCTTGGGTGCAACTCATATGGTTCTATGGTGGGCTGAATGAAAATAGGTGAATCACCAATGGGAATAGGGCTACGATACCCTTTATGGAAGTGACAATGTTTCTTTGTATGTGTGACATGTTAGTGCTCTCATTTCACACTATCACTAGCACATAGTTATAAATGAAGCACCATACCATGTGTTTATATGTCATCACTATGTTATATGTTCTGATTACCAACGTGTATTCCATGATGTATTAATGGCGTGTCCACCATATATTAAAATATCAATACTCTAATGTCATGTTGGAGCATCAATGCTCTCCAATAGATTCTTGCATCGATGTTTTTGGATCAAGTTACAACATTGATGCAAAATATAAGGTACAACATCAATGTGATAAAAAGTCAAAATCATCAGTGATGTAAATACTACAAGGCACTGGTGTAAAACATATGCAAGAGCACCAATGTTATTAGTATTTCAAAGCACCGGTTCAATTAATATTTTGAAGCATTGGTGTAGGACCTACATCATAACATAAGTGCACTAGTTGATAACAAAGCATTGCTTCATTAGCGACAAAAGAAG
Source organism: Picea engelmannii (assembly GCA_009831015.1). Classification (NCBI taxonomy): domain Eukaryota; kingdom Viridiplantae; phylum Streptophyta; class Pinopsida; order Pinales; family Pinaceae; genus Picea; species Picea engelmannii. The sequence continues at coordinate 1,105,167 of ML776774.1, forward strand.
ATTAATATTATTATTATTTTAAAAGAATGGGTATATTTGTATTAAAATAAAACTGAGCCTGAACAATCTAGGAAGATAATACAAAATGAATAGCAGGTTTTTTTCAAACTTGTCCATAACTTTTCAAATGAGGGTTTGCTCTACTACCTATCAGAACTAGCATCATAAGACTATTGATGCTACTTCCTATACGATAAGTATATTTCCTTGCATATTATTATGCTAATAAAATATATTTACACACCATTACCTAAACACACAAATTTATTAAAAAAGTTTCTTCCCATAATGAGTCACACCAGAACCTCCAACTTTGGATAGTTGAGATTCCTCAAATTGATTTCAAACTGTCCATTGAACAATAACTTCTTCCATGTCTTTAGGCAATCTTGTCCCATTAAGACTATTAGAATGTGAGGGTGGAGAGTCAAATATGCAACCTCTTTAGCCAGTTTCTTTCCTTGCTCCAGTCTCTCTAGCAATTCCTTGAGCTTATCTTCCATCTCATCAATTTATATGATATCATTGTGCCCCATGATTTCACTCATCTGTTGCTTGAGATTCAATGTTTCCAACTGTGCTTTAGCTTCTTCCATTTGTTGATTATATAATTGTCTTCATGACCTTGCTGCCAATTTTTCCTCCACTTGTCAATTTTTTGCACTAGCGAACCGTGACACTCCTACATCTCTTCTTTGTGTTAATTGCATCGTCTAGTCCTGCTCCATAGGTGTGATATTTTGCAAAGGGTGCAACCATTTGGGTGTTGATGATTATACATGGCTTCGACCCTCTCCTTTCCCTTATTCCCCAAAGTTCTATATCCACTAAATTTCTAAAAGCCAACAATAAGAAGATAATTTTCCAATTGATCAGACTACGTTGAATCCCCCCCCCCCCCCCCCCCACTCATATTTAATCCCATTATTGACAACATTCTCATGCTCAGGGGCATGAATTGAGTACTCCCGCATGCCTTAATCCATCCCATTCTTGCATTACTCATAACTCCAACCTAGTGAAGATTGACATGAATAGGTATTGCATGGTGAATTGAGGTATTGTGACTTAATTGTTGAGTCGAGGTGTCAGGTATGAGAATGACCTCATTCCACTATTGTCACTTATCTTTGGATCTCACTATTATTTCGATATTTGGATATTAATTAATCACTCATGGAAGGTGGCTTGGTGTAACAACCCCCCCCATTTTTCCATAAATTTCATTTATCCAGTCCCAAAGTGAAGTTTGCATAATGATCAACATCAAAGTTTTTATTTCAAAGAACTTGGAAGCATGAGATTGTATCAAAATATTTTTTCAATAGTTGTTTTATCTGAACCAACCTGAAAAGGTGAGTATCCTTTGGATTTGTAGAGAAGAACACGTGATTGGTGACCATCACCAAGTCCCCTATCATGGTGATATTCTTAATTCCTAGACCTTTACCAAGCCATAATCCTTGATATAGAGCCAAGATCTCTCATGGTTATTAGTCGCCTCACCTAACCCCTAGGAAAAAGATTTTTTTATTCTTCCCATCAGTTATGATCCCCCTTGCACTTGTATCCCTTGTTAGAAGAAGATTATTTTGATGTGTATATATAATAAATTTCACTTAATATAAATTAGTGGAATAATTATAAATTAAATAATTTATCAACAATCATTTTTTCCCCAAGAAAAACCCTTTATATTCAATATTTCAAAAAGAAATCGTGATATATATTAAACTTCCTTAAAAGGATTAAAAATAAAACACGGTTATGTCTTGCAACTAAGTTTGTCTTGCCTAACTTGTCACTACATATCACAGTCTCCCAAGGCTCCTCTACAGATGCCTTAAAAAACATTTATCAAAAAAATTGGTCACAACTTTCAATCTCAATCAAGATAAGGAATTTTTTACAGTTCTTATTGTAGTAGAGAGATCTTTCAGAAATATAAATTTGTGTCCTTCTTCTAAACTTACACTCTAATAGGAACCTCTCTTCCAATAACAAAGTTTCCTTGGAGAGTAGATATGCTTTTGAATTGTATTCGCTATGGATATAAACAAATGGCTATACATTTAAGCTAGCTCTTACTTCCCGAACTTGATCCATTATCAAGGATAACAATATATTTTTTGCTTGGAATCTATTGTTATCCCAATCCATCAACATCTTCGAGTCTGCAAACACTTGCAGGGATTTCAGACCTCTATTGGTTGTTTTCAAAAGAAGCCATAAAGCATAGAATTCTACATGATAATTTGTCCCTTTCCCAACAAGATATTTTAGAATAATGTAATGAGATGATTAAAAAAAAAGAATAGCACCTGGTCCACACATACATGGGGCTCCTTGATAAGCCCCATCAAAGAAACCCCATGGCTTATCACAATCCATATTGGTTTCTCTGGATTTCTTCGAGACTTTTCTTTCGTTGCTCACAAGTTTCCAACTCTCACTATAAGAAATCCTACTTATATTGGCTACTTGAGATGGGGATAATTAATTTACTATCAATAATTTATTAGTTAATAATTTCTTAATTAAAATTATGAGTTTTATGATTTTATCATGCATTAATTTGCTATGTTTTCTCTGAATATATAAATTGTAAAATCAAAATAAGAATTAGTTGGTATTCATAATATATAGATCATTAATGTAAATATTATGAATCAAAACATGTTATGAGAGGATATTCAACAATAAGAAAATGCAAAAATATTAAATACACATATTTCATTTCAACTACAAACATTACAATAACTTGACAACTACAACGTATTAGGGGAATAACCAAACTATACAATATTATGAATTTTAAAATTATATGTATGCTTCCAATCGATATGGGAATTTACAAGAAACACTAAATAGTTGACATTCCCATAAATATGTCTCATTCACACCGCCTTGAGCATCCGCTTTCTTCATTGTTTCTCTCTTCATCTTTTGGGAATGTCATTTGTGTATTAGTTGCACTAAAAGCTTGGATTGTAGCTCTTCCCTTATAAATTAATTATCTTCCATTTGTTTTGTCTACAATCGTATAAATAAACTATTTGTGGAAAACCATACATCTTTACTATTATGTTTACCTCAATTATCTTCCATTTGTTTCGTCTACAAACATACAAATCAAAGTTAAATACTTATAAACTATTTGTGGAAAACCATGCATCTTTACTATTATGTTTACCTCAAAAGCCTTTATTGTTTCATAATATTCACACATTGCTTAAAAGTCCCTTTCATACCAACAAGCTTCCTTTTTATCATCTACAAAGATATAGATTAAGGTTGAGCACTTATCTATTGATTACAAAAAACTATATGCCCTTATTAATATACTTACCTCAAAAGCCTATATTGCTTCATGATATTTGCACATTGTTTGGAAGTCTCATTTTATGTCATGTTAATCACATCATCATTTGGATTCATTGTATACTCCAATTCTTCGTATGTTTAGTTATAATTTTTTTTAAGAGAACTAAGAAACATTTTTTATTAAAAAACCTTGCAAGAAGTCTCACGGAAGAAAAGCTTACATGGGCAAAAATCAACCTTCTCTAAGGTGACAAAAACTGGTTGTATATTAACTAGATTGCCATGAAAACCAAAGTTTGGCTTTAGTTCATACAAAATTCCTAAATAACCCTTATTATACAGTATGTAGAACACCCCTAAAATCAAAATGCAAAATCTTAACATCAAGAGATTACAAATTTGGAGGATATTTTCTGTCTATCTCAACCTTAGCAGCCCCTGGAGGTAAATTCAGGTCTGGAACCATTAGTTGAGGGCCTAAAGAAGAGGCCTCATTCGAGATCATTGTGGTTATGCTGACTAGCGAAGGGGAGGTTGGCTTGTCGCGCATCTCTTCAACCTCAGACTGGATAGTCGTGCATTCATCGTGGGGTTGTTGTTGACCTTGCATATGTTCCACCAATATCTCCATTGTTCCAAGCACTTGTGTTGACAAGCTATTCATTTGAATTTGAAGAGCCTGAACTAAGTTCCACCAATATCTCGCTTCTTTTGGTCCTGACACAAATTCCCACAACTACGATGATACTAGGGACTTCTGTTGTAACCACAATCCAACTCCGAAACATTATTGAGACTTTTGTTGATCCCACAATCCAAATCTAGAACAATGTTGAATGCTTTTCTGAAGCCAATTTTACCTGCTCAATTCTCAAATGGTTTCCTTTTAATTCATCATTCCATCGTGTGAGTGACTGCAAACACAAAGGATGGAGCGATTTAAGCTTCTAATCTATTGAGCGAGCGATACGCTTGTACAAGGCGATCTGTCGACTCAGGGAGAAGGTACCATGATTGCAATTCATTTATGATGTCGTCTAGGGTTGCGATGACACAAAGAGAGCGAGATGTAGGAAAAAATCCACGAGGTGAGGAGCGAATGAAACCATGGGAAATGCCAAGACCTGTGTGGAAGTGAAATGGCATGCACGCAACCATAGAAGAGGGACGAAGCATTTAATCTTGGTCAATGGAGGGGAGAAGAAACGAGGAGGGTGTCCACATGTGATTGATAGAGGATAGAACATGGTAGAAAGAAGGATGCCACGCGTCAACACCAAACTCAAGGTCGACAAAGAGGAGACTGAGGGATGTGGGTAGAAGAAGACGATGAGAGGAGAGCAAAATCTAAAGACCCATATGGAACCCCCTTACAGATCTAGAATAGGAACCACAATGCAATTCAAGGGGTATGGTGAAATGAGGTTTGCCCATTAATATGGAGTGTTCCCTTGGTGTCTTGGATAGCCAAATTGGATTGACCATCCACAGTTACATTGTTATGACGGAGAACATGATAAGGGGCTAGACTATGGAAGGCTTCAAGCTCCTTGTAAATTATTAGGAATATTGCTCTTAGTTTCATATATGAAGGTAAGTTTTTCTTCCTCACATGATTTATGACAACTTTCAAATATCCATGGATTGAGATGGAGTCCAGACCATGCTGTTAGGAAAAAAATGTAAAATTTCAGACCCCACCCAGTTTCAAGTCTCGTTGATTTTCAGCCAATGTTTAATGCCCAAACCCAGTTTTATGACAACTAGATAAACTCAGCATATAAACAAATTTTTAGAACTGAAGCATGAGTATTTTGAATGATCTTTAATGCAAAAATAAAAACATATCAACAACACAATATTTAGAAAATTTACACAGAGATTTTTGGTCTAACAACGACCCTAGAAAAACCCACAAGGGGAAAAACAGTGAGAGAGGGAATTTTTATTATTTGTGAGCTTCAGAGAAATTTCTTTTACAACATATTCATCTTCAAAAATTACACAAACTTATCTCAGAATTTGTTCATCAAAACTCCTTCTGAACAGTCCTGGAATAACTCCTCGATTTCTGTGCCAGAAATCTGTACGGTTGTCCCAACAATAAATTTTGTATGAACTGTCTCAATTTTTGTGCCCTTTCATGAGTTTTCTGTACAGAATATGCACCAGGAACAACACCTCAAAATTTGTGCCAAATCTCCTCGAAAATGGTGCCCAGAAAACTGGACTGTACGACCCTCGAAATTTCTGCCAAATCTGTATGGACTATATGGATTTTCTCTACAAAAAATCATGCCCAATAGGTACCTCAATTTTTGTGCAAATAAATGCTTGTGTGGATGCCTTGGAATGCATGCCAACCTCCTCATAACTCTAGTTGTTGTCCTCCTCGATTTTTGTGCATAAAATTGGTTGTACGACCTCTAGAAATCCGTACTGTACTGCCCTTATTAAATGTTGTACCCTTGCCTTGAAATGCATGCTAACTTGTTGCCTTGAAAAATGTGCCTTAGCTATGCAAATATTACCTCCTTTATCAAGCTCGACCTCCTCTATTCTTTCTCTCTCAAAAATGCTTCAACAACCTAAGAATGGGTGCGCCCTCCTACCCTAGTCAACCTCATGAAGGTAGGTGAAGAGTCTCTTAATGCAACGGTTGAGATTGTATTAGATGAGTGGATGAGATTGAGTGTCCATTCTCTCACCCTCTCACTTAAGTCATAAAGTCACCTTTTAATTTATCTCTCACAAATTGAATGACTAGGGTCCACATTAGGCACTTTCTCACCCTTTAGGCGCCTAGGTGACGAGAAACACTTACCCAGGTACTTTTTAATTATTTTAACACTCCCTCTTATTGAGGAAAATGTTACTCACCACTCCAAGATTGTCCCTGAAGAATACAAACTTGTCTTTGCCTAAGGCTTTGGTGAGTATATTCTCAACCTTCTCATCTATAGATATGTATTGTAGCTCAACTGCTCCTCTCTGAATATAATCCCGGATGAAGTGATACTGAATCTCAATGTGCTTAGACCCGTCGTGAAAAATTGGATTCTCAAAGAGTTTAATACAAGTCTGATTGTCACAGTAAATCATAGTAGGCCTCAACTGCACAACAAACAATCCCACCAACAACTTGCTAAGCCAAAGAGCCTCACAACTGGCCTGACTGGCAACCATATACTTAGCCTCTGCAGAACTCAAAGCCACTGATTTTTGCTTCCGACTGAACCAAGACACCATTGTTGATCCCAATATGAAACAACATCCAAAAGTACTCTTTCGATCACTGACACATCCTTCCCAATCTGAATCTGTATAGCCCACCAATCGAACTCCATCCCCTCTCAAATAGTCCAAACTATAATCCATTGTACCACAAAGATACCTGAGCACATGTTTTGTTGCCACCTAATGCACTCTCATAGGCTCCACCATGAACTGACTAAGAGTGTTGACAAAAAAATAAATATCTGGCCTGGTATTGACCAAATACATCAATGAACCGATCAACTGATGATATAAAGTGGAATCAACCAACTGTGACTCAAAAGAATGAAGCTTCTTCCGATTGATAATCATGGGAGTGGTCATGGGCCTATAGTCCTCCATCTAGAATCTCCTCAAAATGTCACAAACATACTTCCCCTGTCCTAGAAAGATGTGTCCAGGCTCCTGCCAAACCTCCAATCCCAAAAAATAATGCATCAATCCAATATCAATCATCTCAAACTCTGAAGCAAGGCTCTCCTTGCAGCTAGTGATGAGTCTCTTTGCCCCTGTAATGAAAAAATCATCAACATATACCAAGAGTATGAGAGGATCCTCTCCAAGCACAAAGAAGTATAGGTTGGGATCCACCTCACTCTTCTCAAAGCCCAACTGTTGCAAGTAGGCATCAATCCTTGAATACCAAGATCCATGAGCTTATTTCAACCCATACAATGCCTTCTTTAGTCTGCACACATGAGAATCTTTCCCATGCACCACAAAGCCCAATGGCTGCTCAATGTACACCTCCTCCTGAATGAGACCATTCAGAAATGTAGTCTTCACATCCATTTGATGGATCTTCCAACTCATCTTTGCTGCAATAGAGATCACTGACCCGATCGAGGTATCTCTAGCAACCAGAGTGAATGTCTCATCATAATCAACTCCCTCAATATATGAGAACCCCCTAGCCACAAAACGAGCTTTGTACTTCTCAATGTTGCCATCTGCAACATACTTGAGTTTATAGAACCACCTGGAAGTCACCACTGACTTCCCCTGAGGTCTAGGAACAATCTCCCAAACATCATTCTTCATGATGGAATTGTACTCTTCCATCATGGAATCTCTCCAAACCTATCTACTAGTAGCCTCCTCAAAAGTGGAAGGCTCAGACTCCCTGATGTTGCTCACCATCACAATGTAGCTACAAAATCTCTCGGGAGGTTTACTCTCGCTCACATCCTGCCTCAGATTCCCCACTAAACCCTCTGCCTCCCTCAAAGTATCCTGAAGCCACTTGGGATTCCTCCTCTTTGAAGTAGTGTCCCGTAGACTCCCTACTCAACCCCATCACCTGGAGAATTTGACCTTGAAGTAGAATCTAAAGAACTCGGTCCTGAAACCTGTGGACCAGTAACCTGTGATCCTAACATTCGTGGCCCTGTAACTTGTGGACCAGTCGTCACCAAAACTGGTGGTCCCGAACTCTTTGTCACAAAAGTTTGTTGTGGACTCACCTGAATCTGAGGTGTTGACTGCTCACCCCTCTCTATCCCTCGTGACTTCCTAAAGGCTCCATCCTCGTCAAATATCACATCCCTTCTCAAAACTGTCTTCCTCAAGGATGGGATGTATATGCGGAAAGCCTTTGAAGTCTCACTATACCTAACAAAGATCCCCTTCTCTGTCGTGGGTTCTAGCTTTGTCCTCTTCTCAGAAGGGACATGTGAATATGTAAGGCACCCAAAAATCATGAAGTGCCCCACCTTAGGCTTCTTCCCAGAGAAAGCCTCCTCATGAGTCATACTCCCCACTGTTCTTTGTGGACTCATGTTCTGCAGATAAACTGCAGTGTAGCATGCCGAAGCCCAAAGAAAAAGTGGCAGTCCTTAATCATGTAACATGGCTCTCGCAGCCCCAACTATGGCCCTGTTCTTCCTCTCAACAACCCCATTTTGTTGTGGGTTGTAAGGAATAGTCAACTCTCTCGTGATGTCATCTCCTGCACAAAAGTCCATGAACTCCTTGGAGGTATACTCACCCCCATTGTCTATCCTCAGAACTATGATTTTCTTCTCAGTCTAGTTCTCCACAAGAGCTTTGAACTCTTGGAACCGATTGAAGACCTGTCCTTTGGTCTTCATGAAGAAAATCCAAGACTTTTGTGAGAAGTCATCAATGAATATGACATAGTATAAACAACCAGTCAAATATGCTAAAGACATCATACCACATAAATCAGAATGAATAAGATCAAGTATACCTATTTCTCTATTGTCACTGCTTGGAAAAATAGTCTTGTTGTACTTTCCCAAAGCACACCCCTTGCACAAGTCCTGGTGCTCTGTACTAAACTCTGGAACTCCAGTCACAATCTCCCTCAATATCCTCAGAACCCCATGATGCAAATGGACTATCCTCTTGTGCCATAGCTCACAAAGATCACTACTGTTGGTAGAATGACATAATGCACTCGCTGGCTGGAACATGAGCTTGTACAACTTCTCATGTCGAGTCCGAATCACTTTGGTCAAAGTGATACTCGACCCTTTGGGGAATAGGAGCACCTGTCCATCACGGTGTTAGAAAATAATAGATGTGCTCATTTAACCATAGACAATATAGCAACATTGTCACCCAACCATAGGCCGAAGCCACCCCCGAGTGCCTTAACCTTGACAGAGAATGATTATGGAAGCAAACCCTAATCCTAATAGCCAATCAATGCAGTGTACCTCTCTCTCTCTAGAGCTAGCATACAAGGCAAAAAGTCCAAACCATAACCGATAGAAAGTTCAAGCCTAAACTGAGAATACAGATTGCAGTAGCTGCAACTACTCCCTAGACTTGCGCACTTACCCAGTTTCTGGAGTGGGCACTCTTTCACTACTGAAACTTCGAGCTGTGTGTGCCAAATGAGATTTGTCTACCTGTATTTATACTATTTTTCTTGAGTTGTCTGGGCTGACTTCTCATTCTTGAGGCTAAATACTTAATATTAAATATTTCATTGAGCCGACTTGTCTTCTAGGGTTATGTTCAATGCTTTAGGGTTTCTTCTTGCTTCCCAGAATATTCTATTCTCGTCAGGGTTACACGTGCAGTTAAATACCTCTCGCAGCTACCATAATATGAACACTCCGTCCTAGCTAGGGAAGTGTTGAAGGCAATGGTCTTGAGCACAAACTTACCATTCAACTGGTAGCATCATCATAGTCGTACAGGCTATCTCATGATTAGATCACGAGCACCATTATCAACTATCATCTGATAGGATCAACTACATCATCTTTAGAAGCCATACTCCATTTGAGTAATCAGGCATGATGTTGAATAAGTCACTCAGTCCACAGAGTGACACAAGGACCATTCTTCTAATTCAGACATATGTACTAGAAGAATGACTGTCCCAACAAATGCTAAAAGCTACACCATGGACTACATTGACCATTCCTATAGGAATATCAATCTAGGACTATTTTCTGATCGAGTCATATGTACCTATATGCCTTAGAAAATATTGCTCCTGAACCATTTTCCTAATCGGGCCACAAACTGTGCCTTAGGAAAATACTAGTCCATGTCATGTCAACAAACTGTCAACCTGGACCATTCTCCTCAGAGAGAGTACCTGTCCACCAACAATATGTTCTATTTGGACCATTCTTTGCCTAAAGAATGTCTATCCATAAGTACATTGATTATCCATCTAACTGATAATCATTTTCAACACTATTGATAGTCTACATGGAAATCAGAACAATGTCATTCAATAGAAGACAACTGTGTTTATCCATAGTAATACACAACTACAATCCAGTGGTACACTACCACACCAAGTAGCACACAACTACCTAATTAGTGACACATAGTCACAACCAATGGAACACATCCACCACAATAGCATACATCTATTGTCCAGAGACATACAATCTCCATAGCAATCATATCATCTGATATCAACCTGCACAAAAAACAATATCATGATATAAACCGAGTCATATGGGCTATTCTTCCACTCACATCTGTGAGATCTGGAAAATCATATGCCCTTAGAAAGTAAAACATCATCCATGAGCTATATGGACTATTGTTCTCAAGCATAAAATAATATTTGTCCTGATTTATGAGCCTGGACCATTCCTTCGACACTAAACAAAGTGCAACCTGGAGAGAATGAGTATGCCCTAGGGAATGCATGTCCCTGATTGTTGAACCTAGACCATTCACCTAACTGGGTCATTCCTCCGACACTAAACAAAGTGAAACTTGGATAGAATGAGCCTTCCCTAGTGAATGATTTTCCGGACCATTTCCCAAGGAAATGATTGTCCTGCACCAACCTCCAAAATGGACCATTCTTCTAAACTGCTCACAATTGTGAACTTTGAAAGAATGACTGCCCGACGAGGCGGACCATTCTACTTGAACACTACTGAGAGTGACTGCCAATAAGAAAGACTATCTGAAACCATTCCCCCACACTTTCCATAAGGGGAATCGTTGTCTATGGTACATCAACAATCTATCGAACCATTTTCTTTACGAGAATGACTGTCCTATCTGGACCATTTTCCAAACTGGAAAATGCCTGTCCATTAGAAATCTCAAACCACTTTCCAAACTAGAAAGGAACTGCTCATCCTGGACCAATTTTCGAACTGAAAAATGCTTGTCCATAAACCAATAACACATCAGTACTCCCTCACAACCTGGGAGTAATCTCTTCCTTTTTCAACAAGGAAGTCGTCTCCATGAGCTCCAACTTGTTTCTTGAGTACACAATGTTTTTCCATCTTGGACAAAGGCTTTACCAAAATATCTGCTATCTGCTCATCTGTGGAGATATATTGGAGAACCACTTCTCTTTTCTGGACTTCATCATGGAGAATATAATGCTTGATCTTAATGTACTTTGGTCTGTCTGGAACATTGGTTTTCTCTGAAGACTTCATATGGTTCTGATCATTATAATATATCATGGTTGAATTCAACACTTTTGTTTGCTGCTATCTCAGGACATCGTGGCAGTGCTCAAACTGAAACATATACAAGTAGCACTTCTTTTGTCATCGTGAGAGTTTGTCATGGATTAGCAATCCATCATCCTGAACTTATGAGTAACCATTCTGATATATTATCTCTGTTATAGAAAGTTTTCACCACATTTCTGTTGTGCATGAGAGGCTCTGCACCTAGTTATTTGAATCCATACAGGACCTTCTTCCATATGCATATAAGGGTCTCTTTCTGATATACCTCAAAACCTTGAGGTTTCTCTACATATGCTTCTTGTTTAATTACTCTGTTGAGGAGAACAATCCTTACATTCATCCGATGTAAACTCCAACCCATGGATATTGTAGAAGATATAATGGCTCAGGTAGAGGTATGTTTGGTTACTAGAACAAGTTGTCATCATAGTCTCATCCCTCCATCTGGGAGAACTTCTAGTTCTGAATCTCCCAATGCTTCCATTCATAAGTCTTTCATACATTGTTCTTCATCACAACTTATATTTCTTTTGCTTGATTGCTTCTCGTGGGTTCAAACCAAGATGGTAGTCTTGTGATTCTCAATATAATGACTGGTTGTTCTGGATTTTCTTTCTCTCTTGGAATCTTCATGTTCTTCCTCATGTTTCTCTTTAGCTCTTGGGTCCATGGAGTTTTCTATAGATTCCATGCCCTAAATATTCCAACTTATTCATTTCATAATAGGATCATGGATGTGGATGGACAACCAGGGATACTTTAAGGCTTCTTTTCGAAGAAGACTTCTTCTAAAGTCAAACTCAACACATGCTACGTTTCATGGCTGCTACCATTAATGGGAACATGGATGGATACTTCATAATCCTCAATGCATCATATTATTTAGGATTAGCTCCCTCCTAATCCTTGCTTCATGCACGAATGCATGCTTTTCTTTTGGAATTATATAATCGACTCCCTCCATCTAGGAGAGTCCACGCTTTCGTCTGCATCCTTATTGCCTTCTGCAAAGTGTCACAAATCTTTTTCTAATTTCCTTTTGTTTGCCAACTTCTTTCTGTTTTTACTTCTTCCATGTTTCTTCAAGTTTGATTCTGATTTCGGCTTATCTTGCAGCTGTTACTTATGTTAATAGCTTCCACATGAATTGTTACCAAGGATTGTCAATGCACTTCATCTTTTCATGTGTATTGCTTGACTTGTAGTCATCGTGATAGCAATCCTTATCTTGTTATTATTCTATAGGTATTGTTTCTCTTTGAACATCTTATCTTCTAAGAAATAGATATGTGATATATGTACAAAAACTATGTAAACATGGTATATACAAGAATTATGAAGAATATCGTTACCTTGTCTTAGAAGAAGAAGTTTGTTTTATCCTGCGTGGCCTTCTTTGAGGGTTCCCTTTCTTCGGAAACTGATGCTTCGTGTGTTTCCTTCCTTTTCTTTAACTCGGGACAATGATTCTTGTAGGGACCATATTTTCGACAGTTGAAGCATTGTATTTTTGAAATATCTTTCTCTTGATTTGGTTTCTTCCTTGAGCCAAACTTCTTTTATTCCTGAAATTCTTGAACCTTGTTGTGACGACTTGATCATCATATTTCATTTAGGTTTCTCTTTTGCACCAATCCTTGATTCTTCTTGTGCACAACAAGTCCAAATTTCTTCAAATGTGGGATACTCCTTCATTGTGTTCATGCTTGCGGCAAATGCATCCCATGTCTTGGGAAGACCATTGAGTACTATATTTACTAGTTCCTTCTCTGAAATGATTTCTTCAATAGCTTGTAGTTGATCTCTTAACTGAGATATTCTCACAAGGTATGATGTTATGTTGTCATCATTATTCATTTTCATGTCACGAAGCTCATTCTTTAGACTCATTACTTGTCCAATGTTTCTGACTGAGAAGAGTTTTGTTAGGGAATCGTACATCTTCTTAGATGAGTCAAGATGGGAGATGTAGGGTATCAAGTGGTGTTTTATAGAGTCCACTATGATACTCATGGCATTGTTGTCATTGTCTTTGAACTTCTCCATAACTGCAACGTTCTGAGGTTCGTTCTCTTTTCCTTCTTCGAACTGTGGTTCCACGATCTTTCCTTTCACGATATCCAACACTTTATTCTTGGCAAAGATGAAGTCAATCCTTATATTCCACGCTCTGAAGTTAGAAGGCCCTTATAAATTGTTTTCTGACTTCATAGAGTAAGTCATAATTGCTTTGACTTGGTGAACCTTTGACCAAAAACTCAAACTTGATGTCTTAGCTTGCTGAGAGTACCAGGAGGTGCGCTAGCCTAGGGCGCACTAGGCTATCCAGAAATTAGGTCAACCTCTTCACTTAAGGTGCCTCAACAAGAGGGTTAGGGTTTCGTTGCTGCAACAAAAACTGGCTGCAACTGCAATTGTGACTGAGAAAATATTCCCAATCTATCTTCCAACGGTTAGACTGTCTGAAGATAGTGTGGGCCCATATCCTGTTAGAAAGTAATATATTTGCTCATTTAACCATAGATAATATAACAATATTGTCACCCAACCATAGGCTGAACCCACCCCCGAGCACCTTAACCTTGACAGAGAATAATTATGGAACAAAACTTTAGGCCTAATAGCTAATCAATGTAGTGTACCTCTCTGTCTCCAGAGCTAACATACAAGGGAGAAAGTCCAAACCATAACCAATAGAAAGTTCGAGCCTAAACCAAGAATACAGATTGCAGTAGTTGCAGCTGCAACTACTCCCCAAACTTGCGCACTTACCCAGTTTCTGCAGTGCACATTTCTTCACTACTGAAATTTCGAGTTGTGTGTGCCAAATGAGATCTGGCTACCTGTATTTATACTATTTTTCATGAGCTGTCTGGGCCGACTTCTCGTTCTGGAGGCTAAATACTTAATATTAGATATTTCCTTGAGCCAACTTCTCTTCTAGGGTTATGTTCAATGCTTTTGGGTTTCTTCTTGCTTGCCGAAATATTCTATTCTCATCAGGGTTACACGTGGAGGTAAATACCTCCTGCAACTACCATAATAATAACACACAGAACAACACCTCATAACCCCTCTCCTCAATAACATAAACTGAAACATAGTTCTTCTTCAAGCCAGGAACATATAAGACCTCTCTCAACAACATGGGAGGTAGAGACTCCCTTTGTAACAATATTGTCCCACTACCAACTGCCTTGACCACCCGGTCATCTCAAAGCACTACCTCAAGATCACTAATCTGAGTAAGATCTGTCAAGTGCTCACGAACGCATGTCATATGGCAAGAGGCACCACTGTCAATATACCACACATTGGAATGAGTGGTCGTAGTGGAAATACATACTACTAAGGAAAACTCTTTATCAAACTTGGCGGAGAAATCCTCCACCGCTGTTGAAGTTGTTGTTTGCTTCTTCTTCTTGTTCGAACACTGTCCTGCATAGTGCCCAAACTTGTGACATGAAAAGCACTTGACTTTGCTCATGTCCTTCTTGCGTTCACCCTTTGGTTTGTTTCCTCCCTTAGGACCCTTTTTGAATTTCTTCTTGTTGTTGGAAGCAAGAGCCACATTCTCCTCATCATGGCCTATAGATGAACTACCATACACATAACCTCTCCGGGTCTCCTCCTGAACAAAATCATCCCAAAGACATTCCCACTTGGGAAGGTTCTCAATAGCCACAATGTCGTCAACAAAAACAACCCATTGTTTGGAAACTCCATTCAATGATGTCGTCACAATTTCACTATCACCAATGGCCTCCCCCACAACTCCAAGTTCATCTCTCACCTGTGTCAACCTGGTAAGATATGTGACTACATTTTCAGCCTTGGTAATTTTAATACTCTTCATTTTTGCTCTCAAAACCATCTTCTGATTTTCATTTGTACTTTGGTACAACTTCGTCAAGGACTCCCACATCTCATAGGCATTTGCTTTCCCTGTCACATGAGGAATCAAATGGTCCTTGATGGCATCAAGGATAATTCTCTTGGCCTTGATACTCTTCTTGGTGTATGTTTCTAGAAGAGTAGCATCTGTGGGTACATTCACAGGATTTGTTGTGGGGTTCTCAACAATATCCCATAACTCACGTTCTTGCAACAACAAGATCATCCTCTCCTTCCAAGCACCAAAGTTCATTGCACCATGAAGTCTGTCCTCAACCCTCAAACCGGTAGCCATTGACCCTTTTCTGCTGAAAATGAAAAATTCAAATTTCTGTTTGGTGAAGTGCCTGTTGTCCCACTTTTTTGACTTGTTGATATAAATCTACCTCTCTTTAACTTGGCTCTGATACCATGTAAAATTTCAGACCCCACCCAATTTCAAGTCTCGCTGATTCTCAACCAATGTTTAATGCCCAAACCCAGTTTTATGAAAGACAAATAAGCTCAGCATAGAAACAACTTTTCAGAACTGAAACATGGGGATTTTGAATGATCTTTAATGCAAAAATAAAAACATATCAACAACACAATATTTAGAAAATTTACTTAGATCTTTTTGGTCTAAGAACGACACTAGAAAAACCCATAAGGGGAGAACCAGTGAGAGAGGGAATTTTTATTATTTGTGAGGTTCAGAGAAATTTCTTTTACAACATATTCATGTTCAGAAATTAGGCAAACTTATCTCATAATTTCTTCAACAAAACTCCTTCTGAACAGTCCTGGAATAGCTCCTCGATTTCTGTGTTAGAAATCCGTACAACTGTACGACTGTCCCAACAATAAATGTTGTACGAGTCGTCTCGATTTTTGTGCCCTTTTCTGAGTTTTCTGTACGAAATATGCAGTAGGAACAACAACTCAAAATTTGTGCCAAATCTCCTCGAAAACAGTGCCCATAAAACTGGACTATACGACCCTCAAAATTTGTGCCAAATCTGTACGGACTGTATGGATTTTCTGTACAGAAAATCGTGCCTAGAAGGTACCTCGATTTCTATGAAAATGAATGCTTGTGTGGCTGCCTTGGAATGCATGCCAACCTCCTCAAAACTCTAGCTGTTGTCCTCCTTGATTTCTGTGCATAAAATTGGCTATACTGCCTCTAGAAATCTGTATTGTACGACCCCTATTAAATGTTGTACTATTTCCTTGAAATGCATGCTAGCTTGTTGCCTTGAAAAGCATGCCTTAGCTCTGCAAATGTTGCCTCCTTTCTCAAGCTCAACCTCCTCTATTCTTTCTCTCTAAAAAATGCTCCAACAACCCAAGAATGGGTGCGCCCTCCTACCCTAGTCGACCTCATGAAGGTAGGTGAAGTGTCTCTTAATCCAACGATTGAGATGGGATTATATGAATGGATGAGATTGAGTGTCCATTCACTCACCCTCTCACTTAAGTCATAAAGTCACCTTTTAATTTATCTCTGACAAATTAAATGACTAGGGTTCACATTAGGCACCTTCTCACCCCTTAGGCACCTAGGTGATGAGAAACACTTGCCTAGGTACTTTTTAATTATTTTAACAAAAAATAGTTCTTGAAGAAGAGCATATGCCCCTGCTATTGGTTGCTTTCATAAGGCTCCATGAGAAAATGAGTCTAATATTGCCTCATGGGGAGAAAATAACCCCACCTGCGCCTACCACCCCGGGATTGCCTTTAGAGGCATCATCAAAGCTCAAGATATGCCCAATATGAGTTTTCTTCCAATCTTCAAACTCATGTATTGTCATATGAAGCTACCATTTAGATTTGGGAGAGCTATTAATCCTAACCCATGCAAGATTTATGCAGAGAGTTGATTTTTCAAGAGAGAGATTTTGATATTAATTGTTTTCCTTCCGTGTTAGCTGCTACCGGATGGTTATTTGTTTTTTTCTTAGGTTGAAGTGCTCCACCATTTGCCCCAAGCTCTTGGAGGCCACCATCTCCAAGGTGTTAGACTCTTCTAGAAACAAGGCTTTGTTTCTTGCTAGCCAAATTTTCCTAGTGGTGAATTTTGGCAAGGCCATAAAAGTTGCTTTTGAAGGTTTTCTTGTTGGCTAACAATCTCTGGTAAGATGCTTGCCATCAACTGAGGAGTTGATTGGGGGAATTTGGGCACCTAATTTTTGGAGTTAAGGTTTGAAGCACCAAGGACCACACAGATCTAGAAAATTGACATTCTAGGAATAAGTGTATGCTTGTTTCTTCAACCTAGCAATAATGTACACACCTATATGGACCTATAAACCCCCTTTCTTTCATATTCTCCCACGTGAGGACCTTACCATGAGCTAGTATCTAGAAAAACATATTAATCTCAGGGAGACAGTCTATATCCAAAACATTTTTCCACATACTTGATTTAGGGGGGAAGGTTGTCTGTTTGAGGAGGGAAGCATAGCCAGACCTTACAAAATACTGGCCATCCCACCAACCCCAAGAATCCTTGATCGATAAGTGGGAGGGAGCACAACTTTTGAGACAAAGGTAGAGATCATGGAAGGGACCTTGAAGAGGGGTAGGCAAATCCATCAACTACCAACCAAACCAAGTGCCAAAGGGATGCCATTTTGAAATATCAAACATAGTTGTTATGCCATGTTCATTACACCAGAAGATTAGAGGCAGCAAGGAGAGATCATGCTAAAGAGGGAGATTTCCCATAATATTGTCCTTCCAAATAGAAATATGGCACCCATTTCCAAGGATCTAAGTAACTTTACTTTGGAAAAATGAAATGGAAGCTTTCAAGAGTTTCCAAATGGGGGAGCGACATTGCATTGAAGGGGAGGAATCTAGACACCCGATCTTATCCCCAACCAAGTATTTGTGTAAAATAATCTTCTTCCACAATTCCTACTTTTGGTGACCGGTCTCCAAAGGATTTTTTCCCCAAGAGATAAGTTGGACAAAGCTGGATATGGAATTCCCAATCCACCACGTGTCTTTGACACCTTTACTGCATTCCAATTGACAAGATGCATTCTTTAGGTGTTGGATTTCCCTCCTAACCAGAGGAATCTCCTTAGCTCTTGAACGATTGAGGTATTAACATAGGCAAGGGAAAGAAGGGAAGATAATTAAAAGATGGGGAGGGATGAAAGGATACAATTAATTAGAATCATTCGATCGGCTAGATTGAGCCACTGAGACTCCCATTGGGTAAATTTAGAGTTTATCTTGTCAACAATAGGGGCCCAAGAAAATTTAGGAAGAGACTGGAGATAAATAGGGGTGCCCAAGTACCTAAAAGAGTTCCAATTTTCCACGAAGGGGAATTGGAGGATACCAACAATGCTTGTAGCAGATCTGGAATTAATATTCTAGACATAAATATGACCTTTTTTTATGTTGATCCCGATGCTTTCATAAATTTATCCAAAATCTCCTTAAATCTTTTAGCTACAATTGTAGACACTTCTCCCAAAAGGAGTGTATCATCTTCAAACTAAGAATGGTTAATTCTCCTTGCCCCTTGAGTGATTTTTATTCCTGGTATAGATTTCATCATTCTTTCCTTTTTCAGTTGTGTGCTTAATGCTTCTGCCATCTGGATGTAGAAGAGGGGGGATAAAAGACATCCTTACCTCATACCTCTAAAGAGCTCGAAGAACTCGACATGCCTTCCATTGATCATAGGAGAAATCCAAGGGTCTATGAGAGATCCATGCCAGAAAAACTGCTCCAAATCCAAATCTTGTCAGAATCGAAAAAAAATAATTGTGCCTCACTTTATCAAAGGAAATTGCCATATCAAATTTAACGATCACCCCCTTTTCTCTTCGTTCCATGTTGGAATGAATAGATTCTCGAACTAACAAAATGTTGTCCAACATTTGTCTTTTTTCAACAAAATCCCTTGGTTTGGAGAGATTAGTTTGGGTAGGAATGGCTTGATTCTATTAGCTATGGTTTTGGAGATGATTTTGAAAGAGACATTGCATAGGGATATTGGGTGGAATGAGCAAAGGAGGAGGGGTTTGTCTCTTTGGGAACAAGGGATACAAGGGAGGAATTTGTGCTTCCTTCCATTCTTGCAGTTTTTTCAACATACTAAACCATGTAGACCGGATCCTATTTTATAATGTGCCAAAAGATGAGATAGAAATGGCCTAAAAAGTCATCTGGTCCTGGTGCCTTATCCAGGTTCATTTGTTGTAGCACCCCTAGGATTTCTTCTTCAATTACTTTTTAGGAGAGCACTTCATTATCCGTTGGGATACTAATCTAGGGGATATTGCTAAGAATATTCTCTCGGGTGTCTATGTCCTCCTTCCCATCCTCTAAGTACAATTTTTCAAAGTGGGTCTTAGTTGCCATCTTGAATTGATTTTTCCCTGAGATGGATGTTCCATCGACATTGTTGATCTTTGAGATTTTGTTTTTTTAAATTCTAGATTTGGTTTGTCAGTGAAATAATTTTGTATTGCGGTCTCTGGTCTGGAGCCAAAGTCTACGAGACTTTAGTCTCCAATCTTCTTCCCGTACCTTTAATACGTGTTGGTACTCCCTAAAGTTACCTTTCTCTTCCACTAGGAGGGATGGGGTAACGAAGGCTGATTCCATCCTGATACACATCTCCTCCATTTTTCTTGCAAGTTCTTGAATTGCTTTCTTCTCATTTGTCTATTTAATTTTAATGCATTCTATGATGGCTCATTTGTTTTTTTTTAACTTCTATTCCCAGATATAGACAGGAGAACCCTGGATCCAGGAGCTCTAGGAGGAGGAAACTAGCTCCAAGAAGGATGGAAGATGGGCCCAATGAGGATTAAAGCAGAAAGGGATAGGACCAAGGGAGTCAGGGGAGGACAACTCTAAAGTGATGGGTCAATGGTCTGATCCTGCCCAGGGAAGGATACATGACAAAGGAGAGACTAAATCTTTTAGGATACTCCCACTAATGATAAATTTGTCTATCCTAGTTGCAATATGACTTGGTCCATGCCTCTTATTTGACCAAGTGAAACGATCATTGGTGGGCTTGATATCAAATAGGTCAAGATCTACCAAGAGATCCTCCATGTTTTCTCTGATGGAATCTCTCACAATATTTCCACCTCTCTTCTCATAGACATGCAGGGTAATGTTAAAATCCATCGCAAGAATGAGAGGGGCAGAACTAACTCTCCCCTATAGAGAGAGAAGAGATTCCCAACATATAATTTTTCCTTATACACTATGGGCATGCAAATATTAATAATAGAAAAAGACTTACCCGAGGGAAGATGCACCAAAGTCACTTGAAGCTAGTTGGTCGAGCTTGACCAGTCTTCTAATCTTAACTGCTGGGGGTTCCAGAGGGTGTAAAGGCCACTAGAGGCTCCTCATAAACTGACTGTTAATTTTGTACTAGGGGGCCAAATAAATCTGCTTTCTTGGAGGACATCCATGTCCTTCGTTTTCATTTTCTGGAGTAGAAGAACTTATGGTGATTCTACTTTGACTAAAATTCCGACCAACGATTTATTATCTTCACTCCCAAGTCCTCTACAATTCCAGGAAACAATTTTTATCATTTAGAAGATGATTTGGGGTTTCCCCCTTTTGGAGGAACAGAGCCACTCAAATTTATTGAACATCTGGGTTATTTTTTGGCGTGACCATCCAACATGCTTTGTTTTCCAAGTTCGATTTCCTTACGAGCAATTGCTCCCCTCCTCTTTTTGTTTGATTTTCTTCCTGGCTTTTTTGATGGGGGAATTTTCAAGGAATCCATATCTATCTCTTCCTTCGAGCTCTCAGCTATCTCTCCATCTTCCAGGTCCGTATGTGAGATCAACTGCTGAACTTCTAGTGGGATCTGGTGGTCATCGTTTTGTTTTGAGGGATCTTGATGGGAAGATTTGGGGCCTTCCACTAGATTTTCCTCCATGACCCAAATAATTTCATATTGATTCTTAGTTGGAATGTGATCATTGTTTTTTCCTGTGGAGGATGCAACTGGAATTTCATGGGACTTTGGATTGGAGGGATCTCCCTCATGAGGAGGAGCTCTTTCAGGCTGTGATCCTTGCCTGGTATTTTTTTTTCCCTCTTTGGCTACTGCCATTGCTCGTTAGATTCTCCCACTGATGGATCTACAAGGGGTTTCATACATCTCTTAGCAAAGTACCCATATTCATGGAAGATCTTGCATTTGAAAGGAAGTTGTTTGCAACCCACTTGTTGGAGGTAAGTCCAGTTATCCAAGGTGATTTTTATGGCCTCCGGAAGGCCCTTCTTAAGGTCTATCTCCACATAGATTTGGGAACAAGCCTCAAGACCCTCCTTGGGTTCTATTCGATCTATTTATTTTCCCAAAGAATTCCCAATGACACAGAGAGTCTCATCATTCCAACAGTGAATATTAGGAAGGGGAGTCAGACCCAAACTAGAATAGCCGAGGGGATATCATTTTAGGGTTAAAGTCCAGGGTCCATTGGTTAAGATACATTCCACGAGCACGCGTGGAGTAAGGGCCCTTTCTGAAAATTAGATCCATGTCTTCCTTTTCATTCAAAAAGGAAGGAAAAAAATCTCATGCCATAGAATGAGTGAGAAATATTACCTTTGAAATGAGGTTTCCAATTCTTATCAACCTAGATGGCTACAGATCGAGGCGAGGGCCAAATCCTGGCTAAATACCATATTAGATCATTTTCTGTGAACTTCAACGCTAGAGATCTTGAGTCGTCTTGAACCAGAATAGAGGGGATCTCATCCATCTTTTTTACGAAGTGTGACTGAGCATGCTTAGGTTTCTTGGAAGGGCCGGAACCAAGGAGGAAAACACAATGATATCACTGGTGGGAAGCACAGGTGGGGAGGAGAGCTAGGGACCCCTCTAGGGGAAGCCATGGAGGCCGCAGAGGAAGTCACCCAATTTAGGGTTTTAACAGAGCTCGCACGCGTGAGATATGTTAATAGACTTTTATTAATGTAAGAACCTTAGCCAATTTTTATTACGTTTATTTTAAATGTATGTTTAGTTGTAATTACAAGTTACATGTTATACCGATTAAAAAATAGTTGCAAATTAATAATGACATTTAACTTACAAATTGATTAATGTTTCGTTGGTTGCAAAACTTGTAGTCACAACCTTTATCTAGTATAATGTCAATAAGAGCATATATGATGGCTCTTATATGAACTCAAGCATCTATGAAACATGCATGGTCAATTGAAAATTATAGTATCAAAATCGTAATAGTCATTAAGCACAACAATTACAAAAGTAGGCATGTATTACCCACATTTTTTTTATGACGAACCCTCTTGTCTTATGATGTAGCCACCTTCTCACTGGGGTGGTAGGAGCGAAAGGGGTCACCGTGAGCCCCTAAGGAACAATTGAAACATCCTATGCATGGGAACTTGACATCTCTTCTAACAATCTTGCAGAAGCCTATGCTTTATTCCAAGATCTAAAGATAGCTATCAACTCTCGCATTCAAACGATGATTGTGGTACGAAATTCAAAAGAAATCATAAGTCAAATTATAATGAACTCCACCCTAGTTGATTACCTATTAGCATCAGTGATAGCTTGGGAAAGACGATAAGGAAATCAAATATCCTTTTGTAAATTTTTATCATATGCTAAGCGAGAGTAATTGTCTAGTAGATGGTTTCGCCAATCAAGCCACAAACTTAAAAATGGGGGACATTGTTATCAATGGTAAGGTTCATAACCAACCCTTCCCATGATTTGTAATGATAACCAAGGCACTTTTCAATCATTTATGGAATCAAATGACACATCAC
Organism: Picea engelmannii; assembly: GCA_009831015.1. Classification (NCBI taxonomy): domain Eukaryota; kingdom Viridiplantae; phylum Streptophyta; class Pinopsida; order Pinales; family Pinaceae; genus Picea; species Picea engelmannii. The sequence continues at coordinate 1,128,398 of ML776774.1, forward strand.
AAGGAAGCCTCGTTTTATAGTAGGAGTAATGAGATACGTCTTAAGCCACCTTCTCACATGTTTTTGTATCCAGTATTGCACGTATTTGAAACATTTGATGGTAATTTCCCCCAACCTGGTGGGATAATGTTACTTTGATTTGGATTTTAGTAGTGAATACGACGGGTTTTTGGCTTATGCGAAATTTGGGCTAGTTCGTTTGTGTCTTTGTTCTTATTTCTCTCTTGGAACTTTGGTAAGCCTCCCCCTTGGCTTCTTTCTTATTTTGAATAGCAAGTAGTGGATAATTTTGTTTCATGCAATTTTGTTTATATTCTCGGGGGATGTTTGTCCTCTATGTTGGAAGTGGTCTTATCTTGGAGAAGGTATGTTTGATTGGACATTTTCCCATTCAACTCTGATTTTAGTTTGAGCAATTTTTGGGTTAATTGGGAGGGGAATAAGAATCCTCCGCTTCTTTCTTGCTCTTAGGATTTGGATCTTATTTGGTTTAATTCATCATCAGGCCCTAAAGGCCTATCTCAAGTCTTTTTTCATCCTTCGATGGTCCTCTGTGTGAATTCAAATTATTCTATGGTATACGAGGCCTTGGGTAGTGTAGTGATTTGTCTAAATCATCTCTAGACTATAAGGGGTTTGTTAGTAAATTGCAGGTGCAGGACTAAAGATAGCCTTCAACTCCTAACATTGAATGTGAGCTTGGATTGTTTTAGATTTATAATGGACTATGATGAGTTGTAGGGACAAGTAGTGGACAATTGTGTTTCATGCAATTTTTTTGTTGTGATTTTGTTTATATTCTCGAGGAATGTTCACCCTCTGTGTTGGAAGTGGTCTTATTTTGGAGGAGGTACGGTTCATTGGATGTTTTCCCATTCAAATTTGATTTTAGATTGAGCATTTTTTGGGTTAAATGGGAGGGTAAGAAGAATCCTCTACTTCTTTCATGCTCTGGGGATTTGGCTCTTATTTGGTTTAATTTGTCATCAAGCCCTAAAGGCCTATCTCAAGTCTTTTTGTCTCCTCTGATGGTCCTCTCTGTGAATTCAAATTATTCCATGGTCTACAAGACCTAGATAGTGTAGTGATTTGTCTGAATCATCTCTAGGATATAAGGGGTTTGTTAGTAACGTGCATGCGCAGGACTAAATATAACCCTCAACTCCTAACATTGAATGGGAGCTTGGACTATTTTAGATTTCTTATGGACTATTATGAGTTGTGGGGACAAGTAGTGGACAATTGTGCTTCTTGCAATTTTGTTTATATTCTTAGGGGATGTTCACCCTCTATGTTGGAAGTGGTCTTATTTTGGAGAAGGTCTGTTTCATTGGATGTTTGCCTATTCAACTTTGATTTTAGATTGAACAGTTTCTACGTTGATTGGGAGGGGAAGAAGAATCCTCTACTTCTTTATTGCTCTAGGGATTTGTCTCTTATTTGGTTTAAGTCACCATTAATCCCTAAAGGACTATCCTAAGTCTTTTTCTCTCCTCTTATGGTCCTATCCGTGAATTCAAATTATTCCATGGTCTACGAGGGCCTAGATAATAC